>BSBK01005409.1:502500-505000 GCA_027943335.1 Chamaecyparis obtusa
CATTGTGTTGTATTTATGTTGTGATTGTTTAGCAGCTTGGGTGGATAGTCTATTTTTAGACCCTCCAACCATAGGGTGTTGCGTTAAATGGTATCAAAGAAAAGGTTGATCTGCTTGGGGACTTATTCAAGAAAAGGTTATGTTTCCTCTAGAGATCTTGTACGATCCGTGTTACAAATCCATGTTCTTGGACTTTTGAAACTCTGCCTAGTTGTTTGTGTGAGGTAGCAGGTTGTGATCTAACTTGCATACAATTTGGAGTTTGTCACAAGGTGGTCGGGTTTGGGATTTATTGCAAAGGGTTTTCAAAAATCTTGGAAGATGCCTCCAAGAATATTAGAATCTAGGGTGATCGTCAATCTATGTAATGCAGTGGAGATGAAGATAACAAAAAAATTTAGATTGGATGTCAGATCTAAGATGGAGATGATGAAGAATGAGATGGTCTCAAAGATCATGAGAGCCATAGTTGGTTTACCAAGGAACCTTGGAACAAAGGATGGTTATGAAGAATTTAATGAAGATTCTGAGGTTGTCGGATCTAGTGGAGAAGACAGAGTCGATCGGTTGGAGAGATATGTGGAAGATGGAGTTGATTGGTTAGAGATATCTATGGCTCGGTTGAGCATGAGTCATCAAATGAAGGTTTCTAATTTCTCAAGTACATTGAAACCAGAGGAACTGATTGATTAGATTAGTGAGTTAGAAGACTACTTTGAGATAGAAGAAATTAGAGATCCTCTCAGAGTGAGGTTAGCGTAGACTAAGTTGAGGGGACATACTCCTTTGTGGTGTAAATAATTGCAAAGAGATAAAGAAGAAGAGGGTGAGATGAAGATCACTCGATGGAGGTTGATGGTGGCAAAACTGGAGGATAATTTCATTCATGTCGACTATGAACTTGAATTATTCAAGAAGTTACAAAACCCAAAGAAAAAATTTTGAGGCTGACTAACCGTAGAATTATTTATTTTTCATTTTTATTAGATTAGAGTTGGCTCAAACAACTTTCGGAACTCAAAAAAAAATTTGAAGGAAATTCATTTTCTTCCATTTTAGGTAGCACAACTTTCAGAGACCATAAGTCATCACTCATTAACAAAATTGGCTATTCTAACCCCATTTTGAAAATGGAGGGAAGTTCTCTATAGGTCTTAACTAGTGCAAGCTCCAGTCAACTGAAGTTTTGACCCCTTTTGGAGCCTCTAAAGCCTTCAAAATTGAGTTCAAAGTTTATGTACCCTTCTACCAATACCAAAAAATTTCAATACCTTTAAAACTAGACTTGATCTGGCAATGAAACTTTACTGGCAGGCTTATATGAATAAAGTGAACCTTCAAGGAATAAAATAGAGCATTTTGAGGTCAGACAAAAAAACTTACTAAAAATCATAAATTTCTCAAAATGGCAACTCTGCATGACATAATCCTTATTGAAAAGAAACAAGAAACTTTTGTTTTTTTTGGGTGATGCAAGATTTCCCTTACACCTAGGATTCTCCTACATTAAACACCTAGGGTAATTTGAGAAGTGACCCTGTCACATCTCAAGTATGCAGAGGAAAACCAAGATGGTTAACCTCCTCCCTTGTCAACCATGATGAATCCTCTATAGGTCATCCTTTCCATTTGACCAAATATTCTTCATATGTCTCATTCCTCGTGCTTCTGCCAACACAATTATCTAGTATATCCTCAATCTCCTTGGTAGCCGAAGTAGTTTCTAGAATACTCCACTTTGTTTCTATGACCCCATCTTCAACACCCCCTTCATGATACTTTTCCAGATCTAAAATGTTAAAATTTTGGAAATCTATTAGGGAAAGTGAGATACTGAGAGGGGGGGTTGAATCAAATATCAACCAATTGATACATTTTGACATAAACTAACTTGCATAGCATAAGCATCAAATTTAATACTGTAACAAATCTAATATCCTAATCATCATCCATGAAAATAAAACATAACACAATGATTTTGGTTACCCAGAAACCCTTGAAAGGTAAAACTAGGGTGGGGATGACACCCACAAATCTTTACTACTGCAGTATTAAAGTTTGTCTGTTAGGGCTACAAATTTGATCATAAAAGATGATCTATCATGTGAGGAGTCTGCCCTATTAAGATCTTTGAGAATTATAAAATCTACCTTGCAAAAGGATTTAAAACTTACAACAAAGTAAGAACCCGGTTAAGATATTTACTAAGGTCTGTTAAAACCACTCTGTTAAGAGATTTACCCTTATTCACTTGTTAGAATGTCTTAGTACCTGATCCTTTGGTTTACACTATGATGTCGATTATAGATCTTCTCCTTACAATATGGATTTTATCTCCTCTATCAAATATGTCTTTTTTATGTCCTTCACTGCTCTGCTCAGTCACTAAAATCTGTTTCTAATAATCTAAGCACTTTTTTGTTTTGCAAGTATGAGATCTCCTTTATACACTTACTCCTCTCTCATGATATGTTTTAGGGTTTGGATCTCATCTTATATA
>BSBK01005409.1:507500-746851 GCA_027943335.1 Chamaecyparis obtusa
CAAGTTTCCTAATTGAAGTGGTGTCATCTTGAATGTACAAATCATCTCAAGCATAGATTTTTCTACTATCTCCTTGTCCTTAATGCTTAGTTTTTCAAATTTAACTTGCTTAAAGCCTGCTAGGCCAACAGTGCTCTTGATGTTGTGGCATATTTCATCCACAATCAGTGATCTCTCTTGTGATGAAGCCTTCTTCATTACATTATCATCACTATCAGTTTCCTCATCATCCTTTTCCAAGATAAGATTTCTTCTTGGTTTCTTCCTTATTTGGCTCGGCATTGCCTTAGGCTGAACTAGTTTTCTTTTCCTAGATGTAGGGGTCTTCTTTTGTGGCTTGACAGCTATAATAGTGGAAGTTTCTCTAGTTCTCAGCCTAAGCACCGGGGAGGAAATAGGCTTAGGTTTTTGTACTTGCTTCTTGATAGGCTTGGCAACTGATGCCTTCTTGCCTTTCTTAACTACCACAGTCTCCTCCTCTTCACTTTCTTCTGACTCACTAGACTTGTCCTCTCCTAATCCCTGAGTCAATGCAAGAGGTGCATCTACCTCTTCATCTCCTAACATTTTCTCTATGTTTTTCACTATCTTCTTTCTTTTCCTCTCCATAGTAGCAGATTTTAATCTCATGGTTATCTTAGCTGTAGCTTCCTCATAAGTTGCAAAATGTGTAGCCTTTTTGTCAACTTCCTCAACTAATGGATTTGTGATTTATTTGGTTGTCTCATCTATATTTACCTCATAAGGTAATGGCATTAGCCATGATACCCTCGGTATGACTACTTGTGCATATGTAAAATTTGTATCAACTAGAAAACATATATCTTTGTAGTACTTATCCACTAGTGATACAGGGATTCTACTTATTTTCCTCATTTTCTTCTTAAATTCAACAAAATAGCTTTTCATTACACTCTCAAATTTCTCACCCATGTGACCAATAAACTCACTAATATGTAAAGTGACAGGTCTATTCTTATCCCATTCTACACCCCCAACAATAGGAAAACTATTATGTATGTAGAAAAATAGACAGACAAGTAAAGAACCGAACTTACACATAGAATTATTTTCTTTTATGATGGATGTAAGGTTCCCGGAAAGTTGTGTTAGTTGAAGCTCGGCAAGGTCATATGTATGATCCTTCTTTACTATCTTCCAAGCTTGGTCCACTGCCATGCATGGGACACTGTCCAACCAACTTGACTGATAAAACTTATGAGCTATCACCCTCACTGCAAAATCAATTTATGGGTCTGTGATAGTTGAAATTGTCATTCCTCATTTATTCCACACCACCTGTGTGTTTTCTTGAATATCCTCTTTACTTTGACATCTCATAGTCTTCTTTCTCGTGAGTCTAGGGTACCCAGTTACTCAGTGTATCATTTCTTTGGTAATCTGGACTAGTCCATCCTCTAGCCAAATTTTCATGTCATGTACTTGGCTCAGTACAACCTTGATCCATTCAACTTTAAAATTTTGTAATAAATCAAGAGCATGCACAAACCCTCACCCAGAAACCTTCTCATTTTTAGGCTTCAACACCCCATTGCTGCACAGTTTGTCATATGCTTCTCTGAGCTCATAATCTCCAATTTCTCTGATCTTACACATGTAGCATGAGCGAACATCATTAATCATCAAAACTTTCTAAGGGATAGATTATAGGGCTCCAGTAAGATCTCCCATAATTGCACTCTCTAGAACAGCCTAGAACTTCTATGGCTTGCATGCATTGTTCCTTACAAGTTGAACATTAAAAACTTCCTTCCCTTGCTTCTTAACTATATTCAATGATGAAGATGTCATTTCTTCAAACTTAAGGATTCAACTTCTATAAAGAATAACTCAGTAAAATACCTTGCACAAGTAGTTCTCAGATGTTTTTCAATGGCATGCTGTGAATATTCCTACAAATCACGCTTAGCACAAATCACTCTAGTTAATTTCTCTAGAATCGCTTTGAAAAGTTCTCAATCATTGGTGAAATGGGAATAAATGGTAATTTCTTGCTTTATATACTTCAAACAGTCAAATTAGGGTTTCATTAATGATCCATACACTTTCTAGGTGAGATATGGTTGTCTTGGCAATCTCATGTCAACTCAGTTAACATAAGCTCGGTCGATACAACCATTTGTTTACAGCTCAGTGTACATCAGATCTCGTCTATCACAGGAGCTCAAAAAATACTATTGACTCAGTCACTATAGGCTAAAATATTGATGCTCGACATCAAATATACAATGTAGCTCTTTTCTCTAATATGTCCTAATGCATCTTAATCTATGTAGATATGGACCTTATCTTATCAATTGTTAGGAACTGATGTAAAATAAAACATTATAAGATTCAATTCCACACATACCTTCTTTACTTAGTTCAAAGTAGTGTGATCACCTAATCCATCAGATTGGGTGACCTTAGGTTCACTGACTCCACTACTACTTGATTCCTCTTTCTTCTTCCATGTCATCTTCCTCTAATTTCTCATCGACTCAATAGTTTCTTCATTCTTTATTTGTTCATTTCTTAGTATATGTGTTTTGTGGTCTTTCTTTAAGTGACCAATCTTATTGCATTTATAGCATACCATACTTCCATTCATCTAACTCTTGGATTTACCTCTGAAATGTGTCTTCAAACAATTTTCTCCAATGTGACCATATTTTCCATAGTAATGACAAGTGTACCATGTATTGTAGTCCCAATTGTATGTATTACGCTTCTTAGGTTCCTTATTCTATTGATTGGATGTCCACTTAGCTTTGAATCTACACTCATATGCTCTATGTATGTATTTTTGATAGTTAAAATAATGTCCTTGAAATCTAGGTGATGTAGGTAGATTATTGACCTTTTTCTTGCATTCATGTGTCTGATGTCCATGTTTCTTACAATTAAAATACTGTCCATTGAACTTTGGTTTAGGATCATACTTACCATGTTTGTTTCTATAGATGTTGTTTGTATGTCCTAGCTTTCCACAATCATGACATGTAGGCTTGTTCTTCTTTGGCTTTTCATTCCTTTGTTCTCCACTTTTTGATGATTCTCCTTCCTCAATGGATGATAAGTGCTCATCATGTCCAAGTCCAAATGTATCACTGGATCTTCCAGGTGACCTCAATAGTTCTTCAAAGTATCTTATAGCTTCATTAGGATTGTTCAACCTTTCATTGATCTCCTTTTCAGATCTTAGTTCATTCTTCAGTTGATTATTTTATGATCTCAGATTTGTGATGTCCACATCTTTCCTGCCCAATTCTTGATTAACAAGTAGCAGTTGATTTACCATGTTCAGTTGATTATTTGTCAATCTTTTCATGTCACGTGTCCTTTCATCAAGTCTCATTGATATTTGTCTTTTATCTTCTTTAGCCATTGTCTTATCTTCTTCAGCTTTCTTTTTCTGTTCAACAACTTCACAGAGTCTTAATGATTGTATTTCTTGTTCTCTCTTCATATTTCTGATGTCCTCATTCAGTATGTTTTTTTTGTCCAATAGTTATTTTGTGGCTTTATCACTTTCAGTAGAGACACCACTATCAAGTAGTCATGTAGTATCCTCTTCTTGATATTGAGTTTCATTCTATTGTATTGCTATTTCTCTTCTTCTGCTTAGGTATTTCTTCATTGCACCTCTAGTTGCTTCAAGTTGTTGTAATGCAAGTTGAATGTCAATCTTTTGATTCTCTATGATCTTTCCCAACTTATAAACCTCCATCTCAAGGTATTTGCCTCACAAGTGGTTAGACTTCTTTAAGAGACTAAGCTCTAATACCAATTGCTGGAAATCTATTAGGGAAAGTGAGATACTAAGAGGGGGGGTGAATCAGATATCAACCAATTGATACATTTTGACATAAACTAACTTGCATAGTATAAGCATAAAATTTAATACGGTAATAGATCTAATATCCTAATCATCATCCATAAAAATAATACATAACAAAATGATTTTGGTTACCCAAAAACCATTGAAAGGTAAAACTGGGGTGGGGATGACACCCACAAATCTTCACTACTATAGTATTAAATTTTGCATGTTAGGGAAACAAGTTTGATCATAAAAGATGATCTACCCTGTGAGGGGTCTACCCTGTTAAGAGCTTTGAGACTTATACAATCTACCTTGCAAAATGATTTAAAACTTACAAAAAAGTAAGCACTTGGTTAAGAGATTTACTAAGGTCTATTAAAACCACTATGTTAAGAGATTTACTAAGGTCTATTAAAACCACTCTGTTAAGATATTTACCCTGATTCACCTGTTAGAATCTCTTAGTATCTGATCCTTTGGTTTTCACTATGATGTTGATTACATATATTCTCCTTACAATATAGATTTGATCTCCTCTATCAAATATTCTATGTTCTATCTTTCACTACTTTGCTCAGTCACTGAACTCTATTTCTGATAATCTAAGTACTTTTATGTTCTGCAAGTATGAGATCTCCTTCATACACTTACTCCTCTCTCATGATATGTTTTAGAGTTCAGATCTCATCTTATATAAACAATTGATCATCTCCATGATTTGATATCTATGATCTGGATTGTCTACTTTTGTCTCTTAACCATTCCCCAATTCTGATTGGTTCCATGAATTACATAGGGATTAATGATTACAATTCTAAAAGCATAATCACCTTTGTGATTTCCTCAACAAATAATAAATGTAGTATAGATGTCGGCCAAAATGGTTTACCTAAGTGTTTGTGCCATAAGAAACACATATGTCAAATCTAGCTTACTCGGCTTTCAATATCTCTAGAACTCAACACGCATTGTTCTTCATACCATGTTGCCCGGCACTGACATCTCTACATAACTTGGCATAAAGTAACTTGGTTAATACTGAAGTACTCGGTGACCACTATCTTTCTTAGTAGTAACTATTGCTCGGTAAATGGACAATATAGATGACTCAGCCTATATATGATGACTCAGTCACAAGGATGACCGACCAACATTGCCTAGAAAATGACTAAGTGTAAGGCACTAACAGAAAACAAGACTTAGGGATCAACAAAAAATTGGTGATATATTTAGCTGAGTAGCCAATGCTACCTCATAGGCATTTCCTTAATCATGCTTCTTCAGTATCTTACATGGCCCAATCTTCTCCATTTTCAACTTGTTATATGTACCTACTAGAAATCGCTCCTTCCACAAATGAACCATGACTTCAACCCCAACCTGAAATTCCTTATGCCTCCTTTTCTCATCTTCCTTGCATATTCATCTTGGTAATGTTCTTCTTCACCTCCTCATGGATGTTCTTCAAATATTCTAAAAAATCCTCAGCTTCAACAGTACTTATCTCTCCTTTGTCTATCTTCCTCAACTTGGAAGCACTTGTGGCACTACTTCCATATATAATCTGAAATGGTGATTTACCAGTACTCATGTTGACATAATTATTGTATGCAAATTCTTCCTGTGGTAAAATCAAATCCCATCTTGTTGGGTTATCTCCAACCAAACATCTCAGAAAATTCCCCAAACTCCTATTCACCAACTTTGTTTTTCCATCAGCCTATGGATGATGTGATGAGATGAACATTAAATTTTTCTTTAACTTCTTCCACAATGTGCACCATAAATATCGAACAAACATAGTGTCTCGATCTGAATCTATGCTCTTTGGCAGACCATGTAGTCTCACCACTTCTTTGAAAAACAATTATGCCACATGAACATCATCATTTGTCTTCTTGTAGGGAATGAAATGTGCCATCTCTAAAAACTTGTCAATCACCAGAAAAATTGAATCATGTCCCTATTGAGTCCTTGGTAAACCAAGAAAAAATTTCATACTAATATCCTCTCATGGCTTCTCTAGTATAGGTAATGGTTGATGCAACCCTTTATTCTTGTTTTCTCATTTTTTCATGTGGTATACTTTGTAACTCTATACAAACTTCTTGACATCTTGTTACAACCGTGGCCAGTAATAATTCTCACTAACTAGAGAAAGGATTTTATCTCAACCAAAATATCCATCCAATCCTCTACTATGCTTCTCCTTGATGATATTCTCTCTCATATAATTTTTTGGAATGCACAACTGACTCCCTCTAAATAGCATATCATCCTAGAAGATGAAATCCAACCACTTTGTTCTATCTAGAGTAACAGGTTCTGCACAAGCTTCATCAAAATTAGGATCCTCTAGATACAAAATCTTGAGTTCCTCAATCTGCATCTTTGTCAATAAAATTTTCCTTCTTCTAAGTGCATCTACAACCCTACTATACTTCCCACTTCTGTGTCTTAAAAAAAATGTGTAACTCTAAAAAATATCAACCCATTTCAAATGCCTCTAGTTCAAATTTCCTTGACTATTCAAATCTTGTAAAGCTTGATGATCAGTATACAAAAAAAACTTCTTAGGAAGCAGATAGTCTCTCCACTTTTTCAATGCCTTAACTATAGCTTAAAGTTCCTAATCATAAACATAATATTTTCTCTTGGCATCATTTAACTTCTCACTGAAATAAGCAACAGGTTTACCTTCTTGTCTCAAAACAACTCCTATTGCAGTACCACTAGCATTGTAGTCTACTTGAAATACCTTATTAAAATCTGGAAGTGTTAAAATGGGTTGTTCAATAACTTTTTATTTTAATAGTTTAAAACTCTTATCTACCCCAATAGTCCACTTAAACTCTTTCCTATCCCCTCTCATTGTTTTAGTCAAGGGTCCACAAATACTACTAAAATTCATGATAAACTTTCTATAAAAGCTATCCAAACCATGAAAAGATCTTACCTCAGTAGCACTCCTTGGAGTATGCCATTTGAGGATAGCCTTAACTTTCTCTGGGTCCATTTTTAGACCTTATGTTGAAACTACAAATCCCAGATACACTAACTCCTTCACAAAACTGCACTTCTTCAAATTAATCAATAATTTCTCTTCGCTTAACTTCACAAACACCCTATGAAAATGCATCATATGCTCCTCCAATGTCTTGATAAATATAAAAATATCATCTAGGTAAACAATGAAAAACTTACCCAAAAATTCTTTCAGAACCTCATTCATGAGCTGCATGAACGTGCTTGGTGCATTGGTTAGCCCAAAAGGCACATGACTAACCACTCATACAACCCTTCCTTTTTCTTGAAGGTAGACTTCCATTCATCTCCTTCTCTAATCTGAATCTAATGGTATATATTCTTTAGATCTATCTTTGATAAATACACAGCTCCACTCAAATAGTCCATAATATCATCCATCTGCAGAAATGGAAACTTGTACTTGATTATGATCTTATTAATAGCCCTAGAATCTATACACATCCTCCATTATCCATTATTATTTGGTGTTAATATTTTTGGTACAGCACATGGACTCAAACTCTCTCAAATCAACCCCTTCTACAACAACTCATGTACTTGTCTATTCAACTCTTCACTTTATGTTGGTGTCATTCTTTGTGTTTCCTTATTTGTAAAACTAGCTCCTGAAATCAAGTCCATCTGATGACTAATCTTTCTTCCAGGTGGTAATCCATCAAGAACATTATCAAATATAATATCCTGAAACTCATTCAACAAATCTATAACTTTTGCAGGTGCATCTTCTACTTCCTCTTTACCAACTTCTAGAATTAAAAAAAAATACACATGTTCATGCCTCATATCATCTAGGAATTTTCTTCCATCAACAAAACTTATTCTTGCATTACTACATACCTTTTATTCTATGTCCATCAATGGCTTTAACTTATGTTGCACTTCATCCTTTGTCAGGGAATAGGTATTTGCATGACCACCATGCATAACATGCCTGTCAAACTATCATGGCCTACCGAACAACATATGGCATGCATCCATAGGTATGATATCACACAGTACCTCGTCATGGTATCCCCCAATCTTGAACTTCATTAGGCACTATTCATTAACCATGACCTTTTTGTCATCCTGCACCTAGGCGATCTGATATGGAAGTGGGTGTTTCTACCTCTTGAGCTTTAGCTTTTTGACCATCTCTTTTGACACCAAATTGTCATTTCTTCCACTATCAATAATCACATCACAAAACTTGTCCTCATACTTGCACCTAGTGTGAAACAAGCTCCTCCTTTTCTAAGGTTCATTCTCACCACTCAGCATGACTCTTATATTAACTAGGACTTCTCCTCTTTTAGCATCTTCAGAATGTGATTATTTGGAATCTTCATCCACATATGAAACTTTATCCTAGCCCTCAATTCTCCTATATGTCCTTCCTTGGCATTGTGGATATTCATATGCCCTATGACCATCTTCTCCATAGTGAAAACATGTTCCATGAAAGCCTCCTCTTCCTAATCCTTGTTCTATTCTTCTTCCTCTCTAATCTCTATTATTTTGATCATGAAAATGACTTAAATTATTTCCCCTCTGATTTTGACTACTACTGACCTCATGCTTCTTCTTTTTTATCTTCATTTTGGCCTCCATAAGACCATCCACTAGATCTTCCACCATGACATCTCCCGCTTTGTTTTCTTTCAAACTTCTTGTTCACCTTTTCCTCTACTTTTAGGGAAAACTGGTATGCCTCTTTAATATTGTTCATTTGAACCAAATTCAACTCCTCCTGAATGCTCGGCCTCAATCTATTGAGGTAATGGGAAACTTTCTCCTTATCATCTTTTGCATGGCCTATTCTAATGAGGATTCGAAAGAAATCCTTCATATACTCTTGAATAGATCTCCTTGTTTTCTTTAAACCTTCATTTTCTTCAAAAGATCAAGCTCATAATCAATAGGAATGAATTATCTCTTAAATTTATCTACCATCTAATCTCATCTTGTGATTTTATTCTTTCCTCTTCTATTTCACTCCAATTGAATCTCCTACCACCATATTTTTGCATGACCCTTTAGTCTGGCCTTCGTAAACTTGACCCTATCAGGATCCTTGATATCTTCATACTCAAAATATTCTTCTAATTCATTGTTCCAGTTGATCAACTCCTCTGGGTTAATATTTCTTAAAAATGTAGGAACCTCAATCTTAGGTCTTTTCCCAATCTTGGAAATGGCCTAAAAAATCCTTTCTTCTTCTTGTTTAGAATTTAGTCTACTCCTTCCTAATCAAAATTTCCTCCCTCTTCAGCTTCATCCTCACTTTCATCTCTTACGGTAAGATTCATTCCTCTTTGAATCTCTTCTTGCAATGCTCGCACTTGTCTCTGGAGGGCTCTAACCTCAGGTGGCAGACCTCTAGCTCTCTTGCCATGTTCCCTTTATGGAGACATTTTTGTGCTTATTACTAAAACCCTAAACCATGGTCCTAGTAAAAACTACCTCATAGCCGGTGATCTGTCTACACACTCAGGAACTCCTCTAATACCACTTGATGAAGGGTTCTCCCCTTAATACCACAAACACATAATAGAAATAGAGACACAAAAGCAATTTGCAAGAACAAAAAATGAGCTTCTTATTATCTCCACAAGTGTGGAATTACAAATTTCAAAAGTATAATATGCAAAGCCACATGGGCATTTTCCTTACAATGTTTTGTAAGACAAGCCTCCAATAGCTACCCAAAACTACCCTAGAAACACTATGGGCCTACCTTATATAGGCAATTTTCCAGTGCCAGAGAAGGTTCTAGAATTTTAGCCATTGAGGCTGACCAACCCTAGAATTATTTATTTTTCATTTTTATTACATTAGAGTCAACTCAAACAACTTTTGAAACTCAAAAATAAATTTTGAAGGAAATTCATTTTTTTCCATTTTAGGTAGCATAACTTCTGGAGACCATAAGTCATCACCCGTTGACCCGATTGGCTATTATGGCCCCATTTCAAAAATGGTGGAAAGTGGTTTATAGCATCTAACTAATGTAAGCTCTAGTCATCCAAAGTTTGTATTAGAATAAAAATGTCCTAATCACCTGAGAGGGGGGTGAATCAGTTGATGTCAATATAGAATACTTTAAACTTTAACTTCAAACTTATTGTTGAACATAAAATACTGAACTGAAAATAAAATGCAATAATAACACACATACACATGAACACCAAGATTTTTTCTCAAGGAAAATCCCGTTAAGGAAAAAACCCTGGTGGGGATGGTACCCACAAATATCTGCACTATGAGTATAATAACCCTGTTAGGAGTTCTGACCCTGTTAGAAGCTGAGTATTACAATAGGAAAATCTTGGTTAAAGGACAGAGCATGTTAGGATCCTTTTACAATGTAATCCCAGTTAAGGAATCCACCCAGCTACTAGGAGTCCAGCCTTGTTAGATGCAAAACCATGTTAGGGGTGTATAACATATCAATCAGATCAAGAGATTTGAGAGTTAAAGTCACCCTCAAGTTCTCCAAACCTCACAACTTCAAGAATGAGATAATTATGTTTTAAAAATGATTCTAGTACTCAACCACTGCCAAGAAAGCTCCACCTTGTGCCCAAGTGCACAACCATTATTCTCTAGATAGTAACCAATGCAGAATCAAGCTTGCATTCATCTCTCAACTCCACATATATACATTCTCTATATTTTCCAAGGATTTCAATCCTTATATAAAAGTTACAATAATTAAATCCAATTTAGCCTATATAGGATAAATCCTATTTAAAAAATACAAATGGACTCATGCAAAGATGCACAGAACACCTCTTACAATGTTATAACATAACAATTACATCAATTTATCATTCAAATCCATAAATCAAGCTCGCTCATCACATTACTTGAAATGTGTTCCAAGTTGGCCTCCAAATAGGTCTTCACCAATATACATGTCATAGCCGACATCACATGTATGATCACAACTCCATATGATCGCAATAACATCTCAATCTAGTGTCCATCACGAACCTATGTTCGTGTTACAAGTAGCGGTTGTTGTTGCACCAAAAGATCGACCTATTAATGCCCGATACAACCACTAGACTTATAGAAGACACAGGAGGCTATTAAACCATGTCACAAATCTCAAAGGGAGATGTTGGTGGTTAGTCCAAAAATCCCCCCCACAGTGTCACTCAAGGGGATTCAAACCTGTGACTAATCTCTGATACCACTTGTTACAAGTAGCAGTTGTCGTTGCACCAAAATATTGACCTGTTAATGCCCGATACAACCACTAGACTTATAGAAGACACAAGAGGCTATTAAAACATGTCATGAATCCCAAAGGGAGACATTGGCAGTTAGTCCAATAGTTTGCACATCATAACTCAAACAACCATGAGTGCTATCCACAAAGTTTTGCAATCAACTCTGTGAGAATCATAGTTCATGTCTCCTAAAAACTAGTCATTAGTAAATCAGTCATACCTATCTCAGATGAACTCATAAAAGTGTGTGATCACATCCAATGACCCAAGATATTATGTGGATTATTTATCTAAGTTTACATATGATAATTCCCCGAATGGAGTTCGTATAATTCTCTACCTATCTGCAAGCTTCTGAACAATCAGTTATTAACATATGTTAACATCAATGACAAACTCTATCATGAATGCAACATGCAATCATTGTGTCATGCATCCATCATTACTATGATACTCCCCCATAGGAATACCATCAAAATTCATGGTAATAGTTTCGACCCCTTTCGGAGCCTCTAAAGCCTTCAAAATTGAGTTCAAAGTTTTTGTACCTTGTTGCCAATACCAAAAATTTTCAATATCTTCAAAACTAGACTTGATCTGGCAATGAAACTTTACTGACAGGCTGATATGACCAAAGTGAACCTCCAAGGAAGAAAATAGAGCATTTTAGGCTCAAACAAAAAACTTACTAAAAATAGTAAATTTCTGAAAATAACAACTCTACACAAAATAGCCCTTATTAAAAAAATCATTAAAAAAATTTGGGGGGGGTGATGAAAGATTGCCCTTACACCCAAGATTATCCTGCATCAAATATTCACAATAAACATTCAACAAATATAACACCAGTATTTAACGTGGAAACCCAATTTGGGAAAAACTATTGTGGGAATTATCACCCACTAAAGAAATACTCTTCTGAAGTATGTTCGGTTAAAAGCCAATCTGGTTAAATATTACAATACACATTGTTAAATGTGACCCTGTTAGGGGATTTGTCTTAGATCTATTAGGATCTTCACTCTGTTAGGAGTGGCTTGGTTAAATCTCTTCAAACACTCTTCTAGAATGTTACCTTTTGCAAGGATTTACAATAAGACTGTTAGGTCCACTCAGTTAAGATATTTTTCTATTACAAATGTTAATAGAAAATAGTATATAAATTGAATTGTAAATTTATAACTATCTTTTTCATAATCAGATTTCTTGTGCGCTCTTTGTCTTCACTTCATTCTATCACTTTCCACTAGCTTCAACACTTCATCAATCTCAGCTTTCTGACTCAAAATTCAACCTTTTCTTTCTTCACTGCATCAATCGGTGACTCAACAACCCTTCAACTTGCTAGCCTTTTCTTCATGCAATTTTATCCTTCATATAGACCATAGTTCAAAATATCATTATCAGCAACTTACGAGGGCAAAAAAAGAGATATCAAAAAATATCAAAGATAAGTCAAGAACTTCTCGAGAAAATATCAGGAACTTCAAAAATTAAGTAAAAATTTAATTAGAAATACATTTTTTTTGCAAAATTCAATAAGGAGATGCATCTAATGAGTCAATAAATGAGTAAATAAATTGAACAAGATGATCTAGATATATATAAATGCAAATAGGATACAAAATCACATCCTTGTGTGGAGTGTTGATGGCTCATAGCCATAGTTGGATAGTCTAAACTGTGAAGCAAACTAAAAATAGAAAATTCTCTTTGAAAAACTAAAATCAAATACAAGTGTCAAGTACAATATCAAAATAGTCTACATCTTGCTCTTCCCTCTCCTAACAACTCTATTAAAATTGGTGGAATGGGAGGGGGTCTAGCCATAGAGAAATATACAAAAAAAAAAAAAGAGAAATATACATAATTGTAAAAATAAATCATTCCATAGTATGAATCTATGATGCTTGATCATTGATCAATTCCAAATGTCAAATTCTTCATAACTAGGTTTTAGGTAGTCTTTTTTGGTGGCTATTTTCAAGTCCCTAGGTCTGGCAAATGAGGTTTGAGTGATTTTGGCATGTTAGAAATTCATGTCTATATAAGATTTGGATGAGAGTTAAGCCAAGTCTATCATAGAGATGGGGTCAAAACCAAGTGATTTTTTATCAAACAATTTAAAACCCTTTGAGAATCCTTTTGCCAACTTTAGTTTGACCTTAGAAATTCATGACGGGTTGTGGAAGGTAACCTTGTTGAAGGCTTGTTGATGATGATCTACAACTGATTGAATAACTTGATGAATTGAAGAGGCAGTGATTAGAGATCACTGAGTTGTTAAAGTGATATGTAAGATGATTAAATCAGTCAATATGTTGTCATTGATGTCAACTAGTTTTGAATATACTTATCATGATAGTTACAAACATCTGAACATCTGTAGAAGAAAGAAATGGTGAAGAAATGAGATATCTACATAAGGAAAAGATGGATATGATAGATATGGATAAGGTATACATTGGGTAACTTACTGATGAGTCTATGGCATTATGTTGTTGACTTGATCATGTTACATTATTCTATTATGAAGAAGAGATCAAAATTGAACAAGTTAATGTGGTCGATAATTGAAGATTTATGTACACACTGAGTCATTCTTGTGTATATCGAGTGACAGTAATAACCGAGTTAGTAATCACTGATGCATTTAGTATTAACCGAGTATGGATGAAAACATTAAATGTTTATAACAACTGATCAAAATTGATAAGCTGGCAATTGCTTATGATTCTGAGGTAAGAGATGAAGTTTGTTATAAGATCCACGGCTGACAAAATTTAGAGATGATCGAAGGGAAGAGATTGAAATGTGTTATTGACACATCTTTCAAGGAAGCTTGAAATGGAAAAATGAACGATGGAGATTAAGAGGAAAAATCTAATGGTTGATATGAAAATAGTTTACATGTCTATTTAAGAGACATGAGATTCATTTTTGAATTATGCCAGATGAATAGAGACTACATATACAAATATTTTATAATCTTTAGGTTAACTTTTTTCTATCTTCTACATTTTTTTCTGCAAATTCATCAATCCTCACACTTGTAGTTTCCATAATTTTGTTAATATCCTTATTCAAACATTTATAAGCTTTTCTCTTTGTGGAGTATCCTAGGAATATACCTTCATCTCTTTTAGAATCAGACTTTCCATTCCTAGCATCTTTTAGTATGTAACACCTACTTCCAAATATTTTAAAGTAGGTAACATTTGGTGTATTCCCATACTATAGTTCATAAGGGGTTTTATTTGTACCTTTCTTCAATTGTACTCGGTTGAGAGTGTAGATAGCAATACTAATGGCTTCTCTCCAGAATATTTGTGCAACCTCTTTTTCAATCAACAATGTGATGAACTACAACTGATTTAGAACCAAATTGAAGAATCTATAATTCAAGATTATTAAGGAGTTGATGATTAGATATGCAAGATGATTAAATCAGTATTATGTTGTCATTGATGTCAACTAGCTTGACAGTACTTATCTTGTAAGTTACTATACTGACACATCTGAAGGAAGGTGAAAGAGATGAAGAATAGAAATATTTACATGAGGAAGATGTATATGACAAATGAGGATAAGGAATACACTGAGTAACTTGTTGATGAGTCTACGACTTGATGGAATTGACTTTATTATGTTGCATTCATCTATGATGAAGAATAGAGCTGAAAGACACAAAGCAGTGTTGTCGGTAAATAAAGCATTTCAGTATACATTGATGAAGTGTAGTGTATACCGAGCATAGTATTAACCGAGCTTGTGTTCACCGATGCATTTCTTTGTTAACCAAGCAAAACAAAAAGGAATTAAATGATCAGTTTAGCCGATAAAGTGATGAGTTGTAAAGTGTATGAAATTGAGGTAATAGATAATGTTTGTTATGAAGATCAATGACTAACATAAACCAAAAGGATCTAATGGAGCAGATTGAAACGTGTTACTGACACATCAGCCGAGGGAGCTTAAAGCGAAAAAATCTATGAATATGATTAAGCAGCAAAATATGATGGAAGAAAAGAAAATGTTTTACTCGTCTATATAAGACATTGGTTTCATTATGAAATGTATGCCAAAAGAAGAAGATACTGTAGAATAATTGCATGGAGAATTTTTTCTGATCATACTAGTTAATAAGAACTAAGCTACAGAACAGTTACCAAGCTACAAAGAGTTATTACTGATGGATAGTAAGTTGATACAGTATTGCATCTGAAGTGTTATATTAGTCATAAATATTTGAATGAGCTGAACATTGATCTGTAAACTGCAAACTGAAGTTGTATTTAGGCAGATCACCTACTGTTACACATTTAACCATTGTACACAATTAAACCTCTTAACCAAGTGGACTATGAAAGTCTTTTGATGTTTCATTCATAGAGTGAACATTGTTATCCTGTCAACCCTAGAGTGACTACTGGTTGGTCGATAACTTCTGGTCTAAAATCCTCTAACAAGGTCACACCTAACAGTGTGTTTGTAAACCTTTAATAGGGTTGGGTCTTCACCAACCTCACTTCAGAAGAGTGAACAATTTTGGGTTGTCGATCCTAGGTGGTTTTTCCCTTTACAGGGTTTCCACATTAAATCTCTTTTGTTATGTGTTGATTGTGATATTTGTTTGTGATCATACTTTGCATAGTACATGTTAGATTTAATTGATAATTAATATAGAGTTTAGATTGTCAATCGGTAAATACACAGACAGTGGAAGTATTTTATGTTTACTGACTTGCAGAAGTAGTAGAATTTTTTTGGATTATACATTTTGAATTGGGACACTGGATAACTGATTCACCCCCCTCTCATTTATTCTAACAATTGGTATCAGAGCGGTGGTTGCTTAAAATAGAGTTTTAAGGACTTCAGCAAAAAGGTCTCAAGATGTATAAGAGGGAAGTGCCAAAGCTGAACAAAGATAACTTCACAGTATGGAAAAGCCAGATGAAGTTGCACATATCTAGAATTGGGAATTTTGCACTAGAACTGATGGAGAATGGCTACATTGAACTGACACCAGGTCCCCTAACTCTTTATCAACTGAGGGATAGGCATGAACACAATATTACTATGATGGAACTTGTTGTTGCCTGTACCGATGCCAAATTTAATGACATCAAGGAATGTGATATTGCTAAGAAGATGTGGGACAAGCTTACTCTAATATACAGTGGAGATGCGAATGTTAAGAGAGCCAGAGTAGAAAGACTAAGAGGTCAATTTGATGATATGAAGATGAAAGAAGGTGAGAACATTGTGCAGTACACAAACAGACTAAAAGAAATATTACATGCTATTAGAGCATCTAGCGGAGCTATTGATGATGAAACAGTGATAAGCAAGATTCTCAAAACTTTACTGCCAGTTTATGTGATCAGGATCTCTGCAATTCATGAAACAAGGGCTACATCCAACCTCACCCTTAACACTCTGATCGGTAAGCTTACAACCTTTGAATTGAATAACTTTGACAATAGTGTTGTACCTTCTATTGAATCCGCTTTCATGTCCTCTTTGAAGATTGGTAAGTCTAGTAACAAGATTGATAAGAATAATGATAGTGACAGTAATACCGATGATGAACTTGATGAGCTTGAAGCTCTTATGGCTAGAAGATTTCCCAAAGGTAAGGGAAGATATAGAGGCAAGTTAACTCTAGCATGTTTTAATTGTAAATAAGTTGGCCACATCGCTGCTAGATGTTTGAATAAGAAAGATGATGATAGATCCAAAGACTGATCCAAAGGAAGCTATGGGAGAAGAGTCAACAGAAGCTACCGACACAACAATAGAGACAACTGAGATAGCTATGACAAAGGGGAAAAGGTATGTTACATAGGCGAAGAATTTGAATCTGAATTTGACATTGATGATGATGTAGAAGTATTATTTGTTGCTATGAAGGATGATTCAAAGGAAGAAGAGAAACATGAGGAGATAGCACTGATCTCTAAAGTAAGCAGAAATGATATATGGATCATAGATAGTGGCTGCACACATCATATGACTGGTGATATAGAGAAATTTGATCTAATTGATGAATATGATGGTGGATCTGTTAGAATGGGAAATGATGCACCTTGTATGGTGAGAGGTAAAGGTTCACTGATGATTAATGATAGAATAAAATGTGAAAATGCATACTAGGTAGATGGACTGAACTACAATTTGATAAGTGTGGCATAGCTGAACAAATCAGGTCACCGACTTGCTTTTGAGAGCAGAAAGGTAAGAATCTATGATGATGGAGGAAGACTTGTTGGAACTGGTACACAATCAAGAGGTAATCTATTTTATCTTGATATTGATCAATCTTCTTGTTTATTAATGAAAAATGAAGATGCATGGTTGTGGCATAAGAGGTTATGTCATGTGAATTTTGATAACATGGTCAAGATTAGTAAGAAGAAAAGAGTTAGATGATTGTCTAACTTGTCAAAACTAGATCATGCTATGTGTCATGAATGTCAGAAAGGTAAGATGACTAAGTCCAGTTTTAAAAGAAAAGACTACTCAACAAAAAAGATACTTGAATTGGTTCATACTGACCTATGTGATCCTATGAGAACTCAGAGCTATTATGGTGATAGATACTTTATTCTTTTTGTTGATGACTACACTAGACTGATGACTGTTATGTTTCTGAAAGAGAAATCTGAAGCTTTTAAGTTGTTTAAATGGTATAAGGCTAAGGTAGAAAAAGAGACTGGAAAAGAAATCAAATGCTTAAGATCTGATAGAGGAGGTGAATTTATCTCTGATGAATTTACTAATTTCTATAATGAGAATGGTATTAAGAGACAGGTCTCTGCACCAAGAACACCTCAGCAGAATGGGATTGCTGAAAGAAGGAATAGGTCAATCATTGACTATGCTAGAACACTAATGCTACAAAAGAATTTTTCTTAGACATATTGGAGGGAAGCTGTCAGCACAGCTATATATGTGCTTAACCAAGTACAACTAAAGAAGGACACCAACTGAACACCTTATGAGCTATGGTTTGGACACAAACCTACTGTAAGTTATTTCAAAATTTTTGGAAGCAAATGTTTTATTCTGAAGGATGAGAGAAATGGTAAATTTGATTCTAAAGGTGATGAAGGAATATTCTTAGGATATTCTACTAAGAGTAAAGCATACAAATGTCTGAATAAGGTTACAAATAAGATGATTGAAAGTACTAATGTTCATGTTGATGAGTATGATGACATAAACACAGAAGAAAGAAAGGAATTAGAAGACTATGGTAGATTCACTTATATTGAACCTCCTAACTATCTACCAAAGTCGCAACTTGTGATAACCAGTCAGCAGGAAAATAACCCCGAGGAACAGGAAAGGGAAACCGATGAACAAGATGGTGCTACTGAGCAAGAAAATGAACCTGAACAGGATGAACAAGAAAGAAGAAACTGAGTACTGGCTAGTTTTGTCAAAAGACATCATCTTGAGACACAAATTATTAGAAATAGACAAGCTGGAATGCAGACTAGAAGCAAAACAAGACAAGGTACATGTTTGGTTTGTGAATTTGAACCAAAGAATGTGAAAGTTGCATTAGAAAATGAAGAATGGGTTAATGCAATGAAGGAGGAAATAGAACAAATAGAGAAAAACAAAACTTGGTCCTTAGTACCCCAACCTAAAGATAAGAATGTTATCAGTACTAAATGGATATTCAGAAACAAAATGAATGAAAATGGTGAAGTAACATGAAATAAAGCGAGATTGGTATGCAAGGGATATGCACAGGAAGAAGGCATTGATTATGGTGAAACATTTGCACCTATTGCCAGATTGGAAGGAGTTAGAATGCTACTTGCATATGCTACACACAAGAAATTTAAGGTTTATCAAATGGATGTGAAATCAGCGTTTCTAAATGGTATACTTGAAGAAGAGGTCTACATAGAACAACCTGAAGGATTCGTTGATCCAGACAATAGAAACATGGTATGTAGATTACACAAAGCTTTATATGGTTTGAAGCAAGCACTAAGAGCATGGTATGAAAGACTGCATACTTACTTGTTAAGTATTGGATTTGTAAGAACCAATGAGAACAACAATTTGTACATGAAAGGTGATACTGATGACACTATTATCATTGCTGAAATTTTTGTTGATGATATTATTTTTAGAGGTCAAGATCATATATGTAAATCTTTTGCTGATGACATGAGGAATGAGTTTGAAATGTCTATGTTTGGAGAGATTAAGTTATTTCTCAGATTACAAGTGATACAACAGAGTGATGGGATATTCATCACATAGTCCAAGTACATAAAGGAAGTCTTGAAGACATTTGGCATGGAAGATGCTAAACCTGTGGGAACATCGATGGCTACTAGAAGTAAATTGACAAAGGAAGATGAAACTACAGAGGTAAACTAGACACTTTATTGATCCATGATAGGTAAGCTCATGTATGTAGTTCATAGTAGACCAGATATAGCACATGTTGTGGGAATTGTTGCTAGATATTTTGCTAATCCTAGAGAATCACACATGATTGCTACTAAAAGAATCTTAAGATATTTGAAAAAGATAGAGGATAATGGATTATGGTATCCTAAGGAAGGTAAGTTTGAGCTGAAAGTTTACACTGATGCTGATTGGGTTGGAAATGTGGATGACAGAAAAAGTACCACTAGAGGAGCATTTTTCTTTGGTGAAAGACTTGTAACCTGGACAAGTAAAAAGTAGGCTTGTATTTCTTAGTTTATAGCTGAAGCGGAGTATGTTGCTACTACTACTAATTGATCAAACATTGCATATATCAAACAAGTGTTGGAAGGAATGAATGAGGTAATCACTGACCCGGTGATCATATACTGTGACAACACAAGTGCAATCAATATTTCAAAGAATCCGGTGATGCACTCAAATACAAAGAATATATCAATTAAGTATCACTACTTAAGAGAACAAGTGCAAGAGAAGCAAGTAAAGTTAGAATTTGTTACATTTAAGAACAACTTGCAGACATTTTTACAAACCCTCTACCGAAGGATACTTGTGAATATTTGACGACTAGACTTGGGGTCTATCCCCTATCTATCGATCACTAATGTGATCTGGATGTTGCATCAGCCTAATCTTATTAGAATCTCATTCATGTTGATGCATCATAGTTCACACTTTGAATTTTTGTTCAAGGTTTTGATTAAGTTTTTAGAACTGAAACATATTGGGATATCAGTATACTAAGATATAGAGGAAGTATTGGACACCAAAGAGTTATTTAGCTATTACAAAGCTGGTTATTTATTTGTTTCTTTGGCATTGTTGTCAAAGGGAGAGATAAATAATATGAAAAGAAAAGGAGATTTGCACCGATGAGAACTATTTAAGGGAGAGATGATCTGAAAGGAGCTTGAGAACTGAAAAGGTTATATCTATAGAATGACAAAGCTGTATTTTATAATGTTGTTTTAGTAACATAGTGATTAAACATATTAAGCTAGGGAGAGCTTACACTACACAACATTTGATCACGGAGTTGTAGAAAACATGTTTGGTATGCGTATGGTACATTTCATATTACTTGAGTTGCCATCAATGCCAAAGGGAGAGATTGATGAACTACAACTGATTTAGAACCAGATTGAAGAATTTATAATTCAAGATTACTGAGGAGTTGATGATTAGATATGCAAGATGATTAAATCATTATTATGTTGTCATTGATGTCAATTAGCTTGATGGTACTTATCTTGTAAGTTACTATACCGACACATCTGAAGGAAGGTGAAAGAGATGAAGAATAGAAATATTTACATGAGGAAGATGTATATGAAAGATGAGGATAAGGAATACACTGAGTAACTTGTTGATGAGTCTATGACTTGATGGAATTGACTTTATTATGTTGCATTCATCTATGATGAAGAATAGAGCTGAAAGACACAAAGTAGTGTTGTCGGTAAATAAAGCATTTCAGTATACATCGACGAAGTGTAGTGTATACTGAGTGTAGTATTAACTAAGCTTGTGTTCACCGATGTATTTCTTTGTTAACCGAGCAAAATAGAAAGGAATTAAATGATCAGTTTAGCCGATAAAGTGATGAGCTGTAAAGTGTATGAAATCGAGATAACAGATAATGTTTGTTATGAAGATCGATGGCTAACATAAATCAAAATGATCTAATGGAGCATATTGAAATATGTTATTGACACATTAGTCGAGGGAGCTTAAAGCAAAAAAATCTATGAATATGATTAAGCGGCAAAATCTGATGGAGGAAAAGAAAAAATTTTACTCGTCTATATAAGAGACATTGGTTTCTTTATGAAACGTATGCCAGAAGAAGAAGATACTGTAGAATAATCGCATGGAGAATTTTTTCTGATCATACTGGTTAATAAGAACCAAGCTACAGAACAGTTACCAAGCTATAGAGAGTTATTACCGACAGACAGTAAGTTGATACAGTATTGAATCTGAAGTGTTATATTGGTCAGAAATATTTGAATGAGCTGAACATTGATCTGTAAACTGCAAACTGAAGTTGTATTTAGGTAGATCACCTACTGTTACACATTTAACCATTGTACACAGTTAAATCTCTTAACCGGGTGGACTATGAAAGTCTTTTAATGTTTCATTCATAGAGTGAACATTGTTATCCTTTCAACCCCAGAGTGACTGTTGGTTGGATGATAACTTCTGGTCTAAAATCCTCTAACAAGGTCACACCTAACAGTGTGTTTATAAACCTTTAACAAGGTTGGGTCTTCACCAACCTCACTTCAGAAGAGTGAACAATTTTGGGTTGCCGATCCCAAGTGGTTTTTCCCTTTACAGGGTTTCTACATTAAATCTCTTGTGTTATGTGTTGATTTTGATATTTTTTTGTGATCATACTTTGCATATTACATGTTAGATTTAATCGGTAATTAATACAGAGTTTAGATTGTCAATCGGTAAATACACAAATAGTGGAAGTATTTTATATTTACCGACTTGCAGAAGTAGTAGAATTGTTTTGGATTATACATTTTGAATTGGAACACTGGATAACTAATTCAACCCCCTCTTAGTTATTCTAACACAATGTTCTTGCACAATCAATTATTAATCTATTTCTTCTTTCAACTATGTCATTTTTTTGTGGAGTCCTTAGTGTAGATACTTGTCTTTAAATTTCATTCTCATTGTAGTTTCTTACCTATTTCCTTCTCAACTCTTGCCTTATACCATTTAAACATTTTGAATGCATCATACTTTTCTTTTAGAAACATTACCAACATCATCCTTGAGTAGTCATCAAAAAACAAAATGAAGTACCAAAAACCATAATAGCTTTGTATTCTCGTAGGACCATAGAGATCAGTATGAACTAATACCAATATACCATTAGATGAGTAAGAATTTATTGAGAAACTTGATGTGGTCATCTTACCAATCTGACATTCCTTACACATCACTTTTATTAGAATAACTGAGAGGGGGGTGAATCAGTTAATCACTGTCCCAATACAAAATGTATAATCCAAAAACAAATACTTCAATTTCTGCTGCTCAGTAACTTAAAATACTTTTACTATCTGTGCTTTTACCGATTATCAGTCTAAAACATATAGTAGTTATCAATCAAATAAAATATGCAACATGTAAATATGACATCAAAACAAACATCACAATCAACACATAACACAAGAGATTTAACGTGGAAACCCTATGAAGGGAAAAACCACCTGGGACTGGCAACCCAAAATATTCACTCTTCTGAAGTGAGGTCGGTGAAGACCCAACCCTGTTAAAGGTTACAAGCACACTGTTAGTTGTGACCTTGTTAAGGGATTTAAGACCAATCGTTATCGTCCAACCAGCAGTCACTCTGAGGTTGACAAAATAACAATGTTCATTCTATGAATGATACATAATAAGACTTTCTTAGTCCACTCGGTTAAGAGATTTGACTGTGTACAATGGTTAAATATGTAACAATAGGTGATCTGTCTTAATACAACTTCAATTGCAAATATACAGATCAATGTTCAGCTCATACAAATCTTTCTTATCATTGTAACATTTCTAATTCAATAATGTATCAACTTACTGTCCATCGGTAATCACTCTTTGTTGCTCGATAATGCTCTGCAGTAGGGTTCTCCTTAACCAGTATGATCAGAATGCATGAAAACTTGTTCACGCAATGATTCTACAGTTTCCTTTTCTTCCGACATCACACTCATTATGAAATATCCAGTCTCTTATATAGACATGTAAACCATTTTCTTCTGATCCATCAAATTTTGCCGCTTAATCACCTTCATTGATTTTTCCTCTTAAACATACTTCGGCACTTATGTCAATAACATGTTTTATTCTAATCCTTTAGATCTTTCCTAAAAAAATTTAGCCGTCGATCATCATAACAAACTTTATCTGTTACCTCAAAATCATACACTTTCCAGCTCATCAATCTTATCAACTAAACTAATCATTTAGTTCATTATGTTCTTCTCGGTTAACAAAGAAATGTGTTGGTGAACACAAGCTCGGTTTATACTATGCTCGGTATACACTACACTCCGTCGGTGTATACTGAAATGCTTCATCAACCAACAACACTGCTTTGTGTTGTTCAGCTCTTTTCCTCATCATAGATGAATGAAACATAATCAAGTCAATAACATAAAGTCATAGACTCATCAACAAGTTAGTCAATGTATTCTTTAGCCTCATCTGTCATATCCATCTTCCTCATGTAGATATTTTTGTCCTTCATCTCTTTCACTCCTTTTCTACAGATGTTTCAATATAGTAACTTACAAGATAAGTTTTGTCAAACTAGTTGACATCAATGACAACATATTATTTGTTTAATCATATTACATATCTAATCAATCAACTCAGTGATCTTAAATCATAGATTCTTCAATTGGGTTCTAAATCAGTTGTAGTTCATCAATCTCTCCCTTTGGCATTGATGGCAACTCAAGAAATATGAAATATACCATACACATACCAAACATGTATTCTAAAACTATGTGAAAAAAATGTTGTACAAGCTCTCCCTAGCTTAATATGTTTAATCACTACGTTATTCAATAGCATTACAAATGTAGCTTTTCCATTCTGTAAATATGATCTTTTCAGCTCTTGGATTCCTTCTTTTGTTCTCAGTAACTAATCTTCAGTGCTCTCCCTTTCTTCAATTTGTCTCTCTCTCAAATAGTTCTCATTTGTGCATATTGTTTCATATGTTTCATATTGTTTATCTCTCCCTTTGACAATAATGCCAAAGAAACAAATAAACAAACATCTCTTCAGATACCAATTGTTAGAATAACTAAGAGGGGGGTGAATCAGTTAATCACTGTCCCAATACAAAATGTATAATCCAAAAATAAATACTTCAATTTCTGCTGCTCGATAACTTAAAATACTTTTACTGTCTGTGCTTTTACCAATTATCAATCAAAAACATATAGTAGTTACCGATCAAATCAAATATGCAACATGTAAATATGACATCACAATCAACACATAACACAAGAGATTTAACGTGGAAACCCTATGAAGGGAAAAACCTTCTAGGACCGGCAACCCAAAATATTCACTCTTCTGAAGTGAGGTCGGTGAAGACCCAACCCTATTAAAGGTTACAAGCACACTATTAGGTGTGACCTTGTTAGAGGATTTAAGACCAACTATTATCGTCCAACCAGCAGTCACTCTAGGGTTGACAGGATAACAATGTTCATTCTATGAATGATACATAATAAGACTTTCTTAGTCCACTCGGTTAAGAGATTTGATTGTGTACAATGGTTAAATATGTAACAGTAGGTGATCTTTCTTAATACAACTTCAATTGCAAATATACAGATCAATGTTCAGCTCATACAAATCTTTCTGATCAATGTAACATTTCTAATTCAATAATGTATCAACTTACTGTCTATTGGCAATCACTCTCTATCGCTCGGTAATGCTTTGCAGTAGGGTTCTCCTTAACCAGTATGATCAGAATGCATGAAAACTTGTTCACGCAATGATTCTGCAATTTCCTTTTCTTCTGGCATCACACTCATTGTGAAATCTCCAGTCTTTTATATAGACATGTAAACCATTTTCTTCTGCTCCATCAGATTTTTCCACTTAATCACCTTCATTGATTTTGCCTCTTAAACATACCTTGGCACTTGTGTCAATAACACATTTGATTCTCATCCTTTAGATCTTTCCTAAATTTTGTTAGTCATCGATCATCATAACAAACTTTATCTGTTACCTCAAAATCATACACTTTCTAGCTCATCAATCTTATCGGCTAAACTAATCATTTAGTTCATTCCATTCTTCTTAGTTAACAAAGAAATGCCTCGGTGAACACAAGCTCATTTTATATTGTGATCAGTATACACTACACTCTGTCGGTGTATACTGAAATGCTTCATCAACCGACAACACTGCTTTGTGTCTTTCAACTCTTTTCCTCATCATAGATGAATGAAACAGAATCAAGTCAATAACATAAAGTCATAGACTCATCAACAAGTTACTCAATGTATTCTTTAGCCTCATCTGTCATATCCATCTTCCTCATGTAGATATTTATGTCCATCTCTTTCACTTCTTTTCTATAGATGTTTCGGTATAGTAACTTACAAGATAAGTGTTGTAAAACTAGTTGACATCAATGACAACATATTAATGATTTAATCATATTACATATCTAATCAATAAGCTCGGTGATCTTAAATCACAAATTCTTCAATTGGGTTCTAAATCAATTGTAGTTCATCACACTTTATCAGGTTTGGTCAATCTCGGTAGACCTCTAACTCTATTCTTTTTTCTCACCTTAATCATGTTATCAAAATTTACATGATAGAGTCTTGTGTGCCATCGCCATACATCCTCAAATTTAACAAAAAAAAAACATTTTGTAGAAAAATCAAGGTAGAATAGGTTACCTTTAGATTGTTCACCAGTTCCAATCAAATCTCTATCATCACCATAGATCATCACTTTTTTGTTTTGAAATACCAGTCAGTGACCAGTATTGTTCAATTGTGCAACACTTAACAAGTTGTACTTTAGTCCTTGAACCCAATAAGAAATATTACATTTGATCTTTTCATTCATCATAATGGATCCTTTTCCTTTTACAAAAGGAGCATCATTTCCAAATCTAACAAATCCTCCATCATATTCTTCTAGATTTTCAAACTTATCAATATCACCAGTCATATGATGTGAGTAACCACTATCAATTATTCATGGGTCAATCTTGCTAACATGATAAATAAGGGCTTTTTCATCTTCATACCTTTCTTCTTCTGAATCATCCTTCATAAAAACATAGACAACTTCCACACTTTCTTTTGTGTCATCAGATTCATCATCGGTTATTCCTTCCTTTTCTAGGTAGCATGATTTCTTTCATTTTTCCTTGAAATCTCTAAACCTTCAATATTAGCTCTTCTTTTTATCACTTTTATCATTCATGTCATTATTAGGATACCTAGATGAAATTTTACCAATCTTGTTGCAATTGAAACATTTTAGAGGTAGTTTACCTTTATACTTTCCTTTTCCTCTTGGTAGCCTCTTTGCCAGCAGTGCTTTTAGTTCTTCTTGTTCTTTCTCTTCGATTAGAATACTGTCATAGTCACTTCCACATGAACTATTGTGATTCTCTCTTTCTCTTCATGAACTACCAATGCTTAAAGATGATTTAAAATCTATTACAATATTTGGTATACTATTATCATAATTACTAAGCTCAAATGCAGTCATCTTACCAATCAAATCATCAAGTGTAACAGTGTTATTTGGTATACTATTATCATAATTACTAAGCTCAAATGCAGTCATCTTACCAATCAAATCATCAAGTGTAATGGTGTTATTTGGTATGGATCTCAGTTCTTGAATAGTAGATACTTGAATAGCATATTTAGGTGAAAGAATTCTCATAATTTTTCTTACCACTTCTTCTCTAGTTAGTGTTCCACCAACACCTTTGATAGCACTAACAACTTCCTTGATTCTGAAACTATATTGTACATTGTTCTCTTCATCTTTCATTCTCATCTTATCAAATTTTCCTCTGAGACTGTCAACCTTTTCTTTTTGTACATGCAGATCACCTTCATAAACAAGTGTAATTTTATCCCACATCTCTTTTATAGTAATACAGTCCTTAATGTCATTGAACTCAACATCGGTCAGAGAAGAAGCAATTTCAATGATTATCGAGTTGTGTTCCTATTTTTCTCTCATTTGATCAAGTGTCACAAGTCCAAGAGGCAGTGGAGTGTAGTCATTAGCCAAGTGGTTGAGTGCATATTCTCCAATTCCAGATAGGTATAACCTCATCCTTATTTTACATGTAAATAAACTCTCCTTGATCACCTTAGTTACTTCTCTCATATACATCTTTGGATATTTTAATTAGGTATTTCAAACTTATCCCTTTGGAGTATTTAGCTTTGATACCAATTGTTGGATTATGGAGAGGGGGGTGAATCAGTAATCCTTGATTCTTTGTACCTTAAATTTTCTCTTATTCAACTCGATGTCAACTCCATCAGACACACTTCAATATTAACCAATAACAGTAAATTAACTTTATCAATCATCAATAACATTTACAATAAATATTCAACATATATAACACTGGTGTTTAACGTAGAAGCCCAATTTGGGAAAAATCACTATGGGAATTGTCACCCACTAAAGAGATACTCTTCTAAAGTATTCTCAATTAAAAGCCAATATATTTAAAGATTACAATATATATTATTAAATGTGACCCTGCTAGGGGATTTTCCTTAGATCTATTAGGATCTTCATCGTATTAGGAGTGCCCTAGTTAAAGGTATTCAAACACTCTTCTAGAATATTACCTTTTGCAAGGATTTACAATAAGAATGTTTGGTCAACTCGGTTAACAAATTTTTCTATTAAAAATGTTAATAAGCAATAATATATAAATTGACATGTAAATTTACAACTATCTTTTTCATAATCAGATCCCTTGTGTGCTCTTTTTCTTCACTTCATTCCATCACTTTCCACTGGCTTCAACAATTCATCAATCTTAGCTTTTTGACTCATAATTCAACATTTTCCTTCTTCACTGCATTATTCGGTGACTCAACAACCCTTCAACTTGTCATCCTTTTCTTCATACAATTTCATCCTTTATATAGACTTTGTTTTGCCTCCTAATCTCCTTTATTACATTTTCCTTTGATTATTCTCAGTCGTTTGATCATCCTCACAAACTATTCAATGAATTTAGAGCTCAATAAAACATTTTATCATCACCTCAGAACTTGAACTTTCTTGGAACTTGTACCTTCTATTTTTTCCACTTAGATCTATACCATAGATCATCACCTTGAATTTTCCTGATCGTATATGTCTTTAACTAACCCTTCCTCATCATTATAATCTTCCAGCTCATCATTAAATATCGCTCTGATCCTTGTATTTAATTTATGTTCCTTGCTCGGTGGTTAACTCTTTTTCTTTTAATTGAATTTTAGTTCACTTTGCTTGGTAACTGAAACCTTCTACTCGGTGCATATACTTCCTTTCTCTTTACCAAAACTTACTTTTCTTTTATCGAATGACTTTTTCCTACTTGGCAACCAAACTGTTTTGCTTTCCAACTTGACTAATCTTCTTTACCAACTTGATATAATCACATGTTTAGTAGAAAACAATTATATAAACATAACCTTAACATTGTATGATCTGTATTAGCTTCCCAATTAAGTTCTTCAACTTCACAACATTTCACTTCTTCTTCTTCTTCTTCTTCTTCTTCTTAACTCAACTTATATCATACTCCAAGTGATATGGAAACTCAATATAAATCAAAAATCAATTTCTTGACATCAATGACAAGATAATAACTGATCTAATCTTTCTACTAACTTGTATACCTCTAATCTTAGTCGGTCTTCTTCATCATCACCATCAGTTATAGTAACACATAGATTTTAGGATTTTTTCAAAATTGTCTCATACCTCTCTCTTTGGTAACTAGGTAGTAGTGATCTACTTTCTGTAATTGGAACATTTCCTCAATGTTATCTAGCCTTAGGTCCAATACAATGTCTCCAACCTTATTCTTTACCAACTTCTCATATGCTACATCATGGTCTGACAGTGTGAGGATTACATCTGGTGAAAGAATAGAAACAGGATGAGAAGCTACATTTACTAATCCCACCAATACCAAAGAATTTCTCTAAAGATATTGACTTGGGTTGAGCATACTACCTCAGGAATGAGTTCCAATCCATATGACCAATGTTTGTATCAATTACTTCGTGCAAGTTCCCCATCTTGGTGAAAGTGTTATACCTCTTAAACATGTATTTCACTAGTTGAGGAGTTGAAATCTTTGTATCATGTATGCAAATCCAGTTGTTAGTAACACATTATTGAAAGCGTAAAATTATCCATCTATTAAACATAATTATTGTTGGCTTGTGTTGACTGATCAAAAAAGTATTGTACATTTTTTGGCTAATTTTTGTATGGCTATTTTTTCGGCTGATATGTTGTAACTAATTCTAACCCTAAAGAGGCAAAACACTTGTGGGTAAAAGCACATAAGCTATCACCCTTTTACAAAGGAAAAGGCTAACAAAATCAAAGTTGTTCAACTTCAATAGTATAAAAATGACATTTATGTTTGGAATTTGAAGATGATGTAAACTAATTAAATTTGATAAAATGGATGAAGTTTATGATTAGTATTTTTAATAATTTTTTGGAATAAGAATTGATATGTTTTTTTAATTTTTAAAGATGATTTTTCAGTTGCTGAAAATTAGGGTCAGTTCCGACCAAAACATTATATGTAAATAAACATGTTTTCCCCTAATTTTAAAATATTTCATAGATTACATATATAGCTAGTGCATGAAGAAATAAAAATTGGTTTGTGACCTATATTTTTTCTTTTATAACAATTCAAATTCCAACTCCCTGAAATCGACAGTTTTCATCTCGCAACATATTTTTCATAACAAATATATCCCAATCAAAAAAAGAAATATATATTCTTGAAGAGAACTCTCTCCTCTAGTGCACCATATGTTTTTCAAATTTATTTAATATGATGTACTATTTTTTTCTTTCTTTGAATCAACATCTCCTTGATTGTTAAAATACCTAATTGAAATATTTTTTAATTACAATAAACTATGTCTAATTGAAACACTATAAAATCTATATGAGGATATTCTTGACTCCGATCTCTACAAAATGGTATTTTTTTATTTTTAAAAAAATATCATTTAAAAGATTAGGAGTTATTGAAACACCACTTTTCTGAAATAATTTTACTTTTATGGTAATAGGACCCAAAGTGGTATAAAACATGCATTTAATATATATTTCCAATTGGAAAAGGTAAAGAACTTATCTAACTTAGCTATAATGAATCTAGCTATACCATATGTTTGACCAAAATTAATTTTTAGTTAGAAATACTAAAATTCAGTTGTGTTGATAAGTTAGCCTAAAAGGTGACACCTGATTGTGCTTTTACCTAAGTATAAAATTTCTTTTAGTATCTTCTTGTGGCGGTATTGAGCTATAAGGGATTGTAGATTGTAATCAAGTTGTAATCACTGGATAATAATAATATTGGACTCATTGTTGGTGGACGTAGCCCAGGGATCGGGTGAACCATGTTAAATATTTGTGTCTTGTGTTCTCTTTTGTGTGGATTATTATTTTCTGATATTGGTTATATTTGCATGTAATAGTTATTTATGTCTTTTTAATCCTAAAAATTATGCAAACAAGCATTAAAACTATCAAAAAGGTTAACTCCTTAGAAATTTTGGAGTTCCAGACCTTCGCAGTTCAACAAATTTATAGGACTGCTAAAGTCTAAAATTCTGATGCATTGGAGCTAAAAGTTTTAAGGGCTTTATTGGTGTTGGATCAACCTTTCACCCTTTCGTACTATCAAAGTGCATAAAAGCATGAAGAAAAGTGAAGGGTGTGATAGTGCAATGGCATAGTGTTGTGTATTTGCAAAAAGTGGGGTGTCAAATGTCAAATATTCTTTCGGACCTTTGTACTAAAAAACTATAAAAGGACTCTGTCAGTGTGAAGGTGCAAAATGTTGAGGATTTAACTGATTTATGGTTTATTAGATGGTCAGTGACCACCATGATTTACAGAGCATTGGAGTGCAAACCACTGACACATCCACAAAAGTGTTAACTCATGCATTCAAAAGTTGTTCAGTCTTTTGGCCTTTGGACCATTGGCAAAGAAGAGGTTTTCCAAAGCTAAAGAACTCTAAAAAAAACTAAAACCAAAAAACAAATAAACTGAAACCCTAAAGAAGAACTTAAAAAAAACCTAAGCCAAAAACTAGAGCCAAATCAAAACAAAACTAACAAAATAGAAATCTAGGGTGACCAAAAAGAAACCTAGAGTGAAAGGAAAACAAAAACCAAAAAAAACTTCTTCAATAGCGAAGGAAGGTCTATAAAAATTGTGATGGAGCTCAAATTGGTGAAAATGGGATGTTGAATCCACTCCCAAGGACGTAAAAGAGGTACACGCTCAAAGTGGTGATTGATTACAACTTTTCTAGGAGTCACTTAACCAGAGCTTGAAAATGTTGATGATCACAAAATAGATAAAATGAATCAATGAATCCCTTTATATAGGCTTGCGGGGAGCCAACATCATTAGGACTGTTGGACTGTGAAAGTTTGACAAAACCAATGCCTAACTTTTGGATTCAAGGTGGGGTCCTCAGACCTTTGAAACTCCAAAAGTTTGAAAGGGCTAATAAAATAATTCCCAAAGGGGACTTGACCAAAATAGACAAAAACTAACAAATTAAGAATAAAATAGGGGAAAAGATACCAACAAGGATGATTGATTGGTACCCAACTATTGGGAGCTCTCCTAGGCCCACAATCTGACTCATCGGGTACCTAGTGAAGATCATCCTGAGGACCCTAAACCAACTAATAGACTAAAAGACAAAAAAGGGGGTTACCCATTAGACGAAGTAGCCTTAATTGGGTGTGTTTTTTGGAACCACAAAAATAGACTAGAAAAAGGGATAAATGACCAAGACATTTCTTTATCAACAAACAAATTCTAGAAACTCATCTTGCAATAAACCGAACATTAGTACCATTCATGAAAATATTCTTTCACCAATGCTCAAAATTGAACTATTTTATGTTTTATTCCAGTGTGTGCACTTATGCATTCATTCCTTCGATACTTTAATGAGGATAAATTAAATGAATATCATCCAAAACTAACCTGACAAGGGCTTCCTACGAAGATCTTTGTTGTCAGTTAGGCATCCATAGCCCTAATAGAGTTTCCCTTGAGTCCCAATCTAACCTTTTTCTACTACCAGTCAAGTGTTCATATCCCCGGTAGAGGTTGCTAGAGTCACCCCTCTCTGTCTTCTAACAATATTTGAATCTGAGGTATTTGGAGGATTCTTTCTTTGGAATTATTTCTTCTCTCTTGACTGGTGACCAGTTTGGGCCACTTATGCTTTGAGTATGTTACATGTTGAATATCTTCATTTAATTTCTTTTGATAAACCTAGGTAACACTTAGAATTTGCTACCTTGGTTTAAGATTTTGATCACCATAGAAACCATTGCTTTGAATGATTTTTCTTTCACATTCTTCTCCTTTTATCCTCTTTTTCCTTCCTCTATTTTTAGTCAGGTTGTAGATGGAGAAGGGTTCTGGGAAATGTTGGTTTTGGCTATAACTAACAACCACCCAAGAAACGGATGTATCTAGTGTCATATTTTAATATATTATATAATCTAGGATGATCAGCATTGAACGTCACCTTGATTTCTAGTAAAAGGTATCACTATTCCTAATCCCTTAGTATAGCTTCTCGCAACATACATCTCTTTGGAAATTTTGACTAAGAAATGACTTTGCCTCTCATCGAGGACCAGTTGGGATGGACCACTTTTCAAGAAATGCCTCAAAAAATCACATTGGCCTCCCAAACATCAAGACCCAAGAGGAAAAGATACAAAACAAAGAGCTGGAAAACATAAAATATTATAATACATGGGGTAAAGGGAAACCCTTCTTTCACAAGCCAAAATAATGTTTGAGGAACTGACCATTAACTGGAAATGCAACCAACTCCCTATTCAAATTAGTGATTCTAAAGTTATTTCCTCCCAAGATCTCCGCTATTCTATATAAGCCAATCCACATTCTTCTGAACTTGGTGTGGCTGCCTAGATTTTCACTTGACTTATCCCACATGAGGACAATGTCAAAAATTCGAAAGGCTTTTATAGTGGCTCTTTTGCCAAAACATCGCTTGAAAATAGCCATAGTTATTTTCTCTTCCAAATCAAGGAGGTTCATGAGTCAGATCTCCACCCTATCCTCACCTTCAACATATTAATCGATAAATTTTAAACCAGTATCTTTAAGTTCATAGGAAAAATGGGTTGCAGATTGTAGACTAACTAGTAGGGGGATGTTCCTAAGGAACTTTCTATTTGACTCGATTGGTCCACAAGGTGTACTTCAACTATGTATGCCAATCCCTAGGATTATCATCTAAATCTAAGAGATGTTTGATTACATTAATTAAGTTTTTGTTAGTGGATTCAGCAACACCATTACCTTGTAGATAGTAATTGGAATAAAACTTAAGAATTACCTAGTTTTTGAAATCCCATTGTGTGAGTGAAGTAGAAGAAAATGAAGGTTATTACATACCAAAAAAAAAAGGTATTCAAAATTGTGTTATGATGTATTCCTCCAAAAACTTGGTTACAACTTCAATAGTGTGGTTTTTCAAAGCTTGAGCCTCTGTCTATCACATGCAATAGTTTGTCACTATCAAAATGTACATTTGACCTGCAGAATAAGGGAGATTAATTTTTCCAACAAAATCCAAGCCCCATTGGTAAAATGGATGTACCTCATATATCAGTTGCAAAGGCATAGTGGGATTCCTTTCATGGGTAGCATTGTTTTGGCATGTATGACAAGACCTCACGTGCTCACTTGTATCATTGAATAAAGTTGGTCAATAATATATGGATCTCAAAAATTGGTGTACAATGGCCTCAACAGACCCATGGCCTATTCCATATTTATCATTAAAATCAACAATAGCCTACCTAGCTTCTATCATATCCAAACATCTCAAGTATAACCCATCATAATTGTGCTTGTAGAGCTTCCCATTATTCAACATGTAGGAGCTACTCTTGATCTTCAAGGATATTCTTTGGGAACCATTCAATCCTTTAGGACATCAATTTTGAAGGAGATAATAAACCACATCTTAATACCAAATATCAGTTATAATCCCTTGATCAGTGTACGTCTGGAAAACTAAACCTTTCTCTATCTCAGCTATCATTTTTGTTAGGCCTTGGCCTCTTACCAACATCATGGGTTGAATTTCAATATCAAACTCTTGCAAAATAGCCATCCACTTTCCTCTATTTTCCCCTAGTTCATTATGCATCATCATGGATTTGACTACAGGATTAGGAATGATGGCAATAACTTTACTTTTCACAATGTTGTGTTGGAACTTCTTGATAGGCTTTACTAGTGTAAATGATTGTTTATCCAAGTTTGGATACTTGAGCCCAACATTTTTGTGAGGGAAGATCATGAAATCTACTAGTCTCTCATCTTCTCTATTCTCCATTTGTGTAAGGATTCTATAACATGAGTTCTCTAAGGGAAATGACTAGACCTTGAAGGGAAAAGTGTAGTCTAAACTGACCAATATTGGGGCAATAGTAATGGAAGTTTTGATTTATTCAAAATAAATATTTCTTAATAGGATCATTCCATTCAATCTTTTCATCCTTCTTTATCATATCATTAAATGAGCGAACTATCTCTGCAAATCCACTAATGAATTTCCTAACAAAATTAATCTTTCTAAAAAATACTTTAATTCTTTCTTGTTATTAGGTGGGACCCACTTGAGAATTGCTTCCACTCTTTCTAGATCTATTGATATCCCTACCTCTGAGATAACATTTCCTTGGTTCACCCCAAAAATATATTTTTTAGGATTCAATGATATCCCATATCTTCGACATCTCTTTAATACCTTACACAAATCATCAATATGATTGGTCCTAACTTTTGAAAATATGATGAGATTGTCCATGTAGCTTACTATGCACTTGTTCACAAGGCCCTTAAATTATTTATCTATCATGTGTTTGAAGGTAGCACCATCATTAATCAATCTGAATGGCATGTAGTGGTACGCAAATGTTCCCCACTTGGTGGTGAATGTCATTTTTAGTATATCTTCCTCTTACACCATGACTTGATTGTATCTTGAATAACCATCAATAAAATACATCATCTCTAAACTATTGACTATCTACAACAATTCTTCAAGGGAAGGAAATGGATATTTTTCCTTCTGAGATGACCTATTGAGATTACGAAAATCCACACATAGTCTAATTTATCCATTTTTTTGCGCACGGGAACTAAATTTGTGACCCAAGTCAAGTGTCATATAGGGAAAATGATCTTGGCATCTAGAAATTTCTTTACCTCTCTATGTATCAATGGTTCAATCACTAGATTGACTAGCCTATTTTTTTGGCATAATGGTTTTTCATCTAGGTTCAATGGTATGTTATCCACAATGACTGATGGATCGTAATTTTTGAGATCTTCATAAATCCATGCTATAACATCTTTATATTATGTAAGAAGTTGGACTAAGTATTTATTTTCTTTATTTGAACCAACCTTTCCAACACATACTTCCCTTGGTTTATCTTTGGTACCAAAATTATATAGCTCTCAATCATCTCCTCCTACCATAGGGGTCTTTCTCCTTTCTTGAGTAGAGTCATCTTTATCAAAAATCCTTTACAATGCCACCATTCCTTTAGGAATGGAGTTGGTTTTTAAGTTCAAAATTCCTTGGTCATTTGGCTCCTCAACTTCTTCTATTTCCTCATCATTGGTTTTTTTTCAAAGACTCCAACATTCATGATGAATTTGAGTATATGTTGATCATCTTGAAAAACTTGAAATTTTTTAATATTGCTGGGAATGGTTGGGACATCAACCAGCTCAACTGAGAATCTTTTTAACTTTGACTTTTCCATAGGGTGAAAGGAACTTGCTAAGACTTCCAATGCATCCATGGATATATCCTTTCGTCTTTGAATATTCTTGATGTTTAATGCTTCAAGATCCTTGATTAAGTCCCGAATGCAACTAGTAGGATACCAACCTTTTTCATTACAAGAATATTGACTATGAATTTTTTTGATGAGCTGTTGAGAATCACCTTCAATAATCAAGGCTTTCACTCCCTTTTGAATTTCATAAGAAGGCCTCAAACTAATGCCTCATATACTATGACATTATTAGTACATAAAAAATGTATCCTATAAGTAGCATAGAAAGACTTACCTCACGAATTGATCAGTTCAATACCTTTCACGACTCCTTGTTTGTATTTGGAACCGTCAAATATCAGCTTCCAGACTTGGTTGCCTTTGGATGAATTTAGTTTAGGATGAGACTTAATTTTTGGAAATCTAATATAGGAAAGTGAGATACTAAGAGGGGGGTGAATCAGATATCTCCAATAATTCACTTCTTCAAACCGATTCCACATGCATATCATAAACATGAATTTGAATACTAAAATAGATCTAACATTCTAATTTCATCCATCAAATGAAACACATAATACATAAATTTTGGCTACCTAGAAACCCTTGAAAGGTAAAAATGGGGTGGGGATGACACCCACAAATATTCACTACTATAGTATAAAGTGTGCATTTTAGGGCTACAATGTTTAATCACTTCAAATGATCTACCCTGTGAGAGGTATACCATGTTAAGAGCTTACAGACTTATACAATATACCTTGATTAAAGGATTTGAAACTTACAACTAAGTAAGCACTCAGTTAAGAGATTTATAAAGGCTTGTGAGGACCACTCTGTTAAGAGATTTACCCTAATTCACCTGCTAAAATGTACCAGTACCTGATCCTTCAGTTTGCATTGTAAATGTTGATAACAGATCTTCTCCTTCCAATACTTGTCTGATCTCCAAAATCAAATCTAGCTATGTTATGTCCTTCACTTCTTTTCTCGTTCACTCTACCTGATCTTTGCATCTGATAATCAAAACACTTTTTTGTTTTGCGTACATGATATCTCCTTCTTTGCATACATAATTTTAGATTTAGATCTCATCTTATATAAAAATCTATGTTAATCTTCTAGATCAAGATCAACAATCTAGATTCATTACTTGTACCGCTTAAGCATTCCCTTTTTTTGATAGATTATATGACTTGCATAGGGATTGGAAATAATAATTTCAAAACATAATCATCTCCTTGATTAACTTAACAATCCTTAAATCACGCATAGAAGTCAACCAAAATGATTTACCTTGGTGTTTGTGCCATAACAAACACATATGTCAAAATTGTCTTGCTCGGCACATGAAGCCTCTGATGCTCGACATTTACTATTTTTCATATATTGGTGCTCGGCACTAACTATTCTTTACAACTTGGCATAAACTACTCGGTGATTATTGAAGTACTCAATGACCTCTGACTTGCTCAGTAGTAACTACTACTCAGTAACTGTACAAGTTTATACATGACTCGGCCTAAATAAGATGGCTCGGTCACAGTGATGACTAAGCAACATTGCCTTGAAAATGACTAAGTGTTAGACACTAATAGACAACAAAACTTAGGGATCAACAATCTCCCACTTTAACATTAGTGGAAAAAACACTTTGTCATGACTTTTACATTACAAAATAGTACTTAGTAGTTTGAGTAATCCCCCTAAGACTTTGAGACGGTCTTCAAAATATATATATATATATATATATATATATATATACACACACACACATATACATGACTCTTTAACATACATTGGATATATATTTACATTACACTACAATATGTCATACATTTCTATATTTCATCTTCGATGTTCATTTTATATACATTTCTCACTATATCATGATTGCTCTTGCTATTTCCCCCTTGTGTTACTCATGTCATTCCCCCTTATTTCATTTCATTTCCCCCTTATTTTTTTCACTTGAAGCTACTGGGGTGTAGGGATAAGGAAATACTTATCCAAAAATGGTTTGTGGAACTGCATTATCATTGCTAAGGCATTGTCCCATTCGGACCTTACAGACTCCAAAACCTATATCTTGATTTCTAGTTGAGCAGCTAGATCAACTAAACTCTCAACAATAGAGAGATGAGGATCTCTCTGTACTGACTCCTTTGTTGGTGCCAATTCATTTTTCATAACCTCCAGATGAGGTGTTAACATTGTCTATATGGAGATTAGTTTGGCTCTTATTCTCCCATCATTAGCCATCAACTCGGCTAATCCCCCGTGTGCATGAAGTAACCTTGTGAAATGAATGGATCTAGAGCTTGCATCCATGCTCAGTGAATGACCAGTAGAATTCAAGTCTAGTTGCAATTTATCAATCAAATCTTGATTATCGTTAGTGAAGGCTTCTACATTACAATGTTTCTTGTACAGAGAATGAACATTCTACACAACTTCTTCTAAATTATTCACTAAGGTAGAAAGTTCTACATGTTTGATTGTTATCTCAGTTGAGACCTTTTCAAGTACCTTTGTCTCAAACTTTCTTTCTGACCACTACATAAGCTTTTCATTGGCTTCACTGTCATCACTATTCACCTTCTTAACAATATGAACCATTTTTTTCAAAATAGGTTAAGTTTCATTCACATCATCCATTTCAAAGGCTTCTATAAATATGCCTTTTATTTGTTGTACTTGTTTTTGTTGATGCTCTCGCCTTAATTTTTTTTGCTTTCTTTTCTTCTTTAAGAGATCTTGCAAAAAATTTATTTTCTCATATGTCAAGTTATCAGTGTCCCACTTTGGAATCACTATAACTTCATCAAGTGTTACCTGTGTGGCAGGAGACTTCTCCTTTTTCTTATGAACTTTCTTCTTTTGGGTATTGCCACTCAACATCTGTACTAAGGCTAACATAGCCTCTTGCTCCTTGGGCTCCAGATGCTCCTTAGTCTTCTTCTCTTCCTCTATATGAGGTCCTATGACTATTGTTGCAGATTCATCTGCTTGATCTTTTAAATTCTCCTCTCCTTGTCCTTTATTAACTTCCTCGACAGGTGCACTATCTTTTGTTATTGTCGGCTTGTCCTGTTTCTCGGCACTGGTACTTTTTGAGACTTGTGTTCAACTATGACCGTGTGGGAGCTTGAAGGTTTAGTGTCAATAGTTGATGTACCCACAATTCTTGGATAGTCATGTACTTGAATTAGAATAGGATTGGTATTTGGTAGAAAGGGATCTGAGGCTGCCTCCTTAATAATTTGGTTTTTTATTTCTTCCTCACTCAATGCATTAGTGTTAACTTATGTATCCTCAGGGATATCCTCAATAGTGATCACATCCTATGATGTACTCTCTTCTACCTTCTATCCTTCTTCTTCCTCAAGATTTTGAGGCTCATTTATGTCTTCTTTATTATCCAGTTCTACTTGGTTGGATGTAACTTCACCTTGTTGTGGACTCTTATCAATTAATAACCCAAAAATGATCTTCCTTATTATTTTTCTTTGTTCAACAATTTCATCAACTTTATGCTTCAAAATAGAATAAGCTCTTAGCTTAAGTATGAATCTATTTTTGTGCTCCACCATAAATTTTCCTATTTTCTTTGGTGTTAGCTCAAGCATAATCTAAGCTAAAGTGCCTTCCCTTATTTGTCTTTCAGTCATAATGGCATACTGCCATTTTTTATCAATCTTACTAAACAGTTCTTCCAGGATCAAATTCCCTATCTCTAGAGCTGTCATCTTGAATATCCATAGCATTTCTAACATTGTCTCTTCAATCTTATCTTTGTCTTCTCTTCTTAGTTTCTCAAATTTTATAAACTTGAAACTTGCTAGTCATTTTGTGCTCTTGATGTTTTGGCATATCTCATCCACACTAGTTGGATGCCTATGTGATGCCACTCTCAATTTGGTATTATCATTTGTTTCAATCATTTCTTCATCATCATCCTTCTCCAATACTAATTTTCTTCTCGGTTTCTTCTTGGGATGACTCGGCACAACTTTAGTTTGAACTTATTTTCTTTTACCTAACCCTTCCCCTTCCATTTTCTTTGCTAGCATTTTTCTTTGGGGCTCGGCAGCTATTGTAGTTGAAGTTTCCCTAGTTCTCGGTCTAAGTTCTACAGGAGGAGTGGGCTTTTGTTTCTGCAACTTCTTTTTACTAGGCTCAACAACTAATACCTCCTTGCCCTTCCTTTGAATTTCAGTTTTCTCCTCATCACTTCCATCAAATTTGCTAGATTGATCTTCACCTTGACCTTGTGTTATTTCAAGAGGTTTATTTTCCACTTCACCTTCTCCTAGCATCTTTTCTAGGTTCTTGACTATTTTCTTTCTTTTTCTCTCAAGGGTTGCAGATTTTAACCCCACAGTTATTTTGGACTTTGCTTCTTCATAGTTTCCAAAAGGTATAGCTTTCCCATCAATCTCCTCTACTAGTAAATAAATTATTTTTTTTGATGTCTCATCTACATTCACCTCATAAGGTAATGACCTTAGCCATGCTACCCTAGGCATAACAGCCTAAACATAAGTATGGTCGGTATCCACTAGAAAGCATATGTCATTGTAGTTCTTATCTACTAGGGATATAGGAATTCTACTTCTTTTCCTCATCTTTTTCTTGAATTCAACAAAGTATCTTTCCATAATGCTATCAAAATTATCTCCTAACTGATGAATAAACTCACTAATTTGCTAGGTTACTAGTCAATCCTTACTCCATACAACCTTTCCTATAGTAGGAAAACTATTTTGCACATAGAAGAATAAACAAACAATCAGGGAACCGAACTTACACATTGAATTCTTAGCCTTCCTAATTGATGTTAGGTTCTCGGCAAGTTGGGTCAAGTGTAGCTCAGCAAGATCATAAGTACGATCTTTCTTTACCATCTTTCATGCTTGATCAACTGCAATGCAAGGAACACTATCTAACCTGCTTGACTGATAAAATTTGTGAGCAATCACTCTCACTACAAAGTCTATCTCCGAATCTGTGATTGTGGAGATTTTCATTCCTCTTTTGTCCCATACTACCTGTGTGTTTTCTTGAATTGTTTATTTACTTTGGCATCTCATTGTTTTCTTCCCAGTAAGACTGGGATAAATGGTGGCTCGGTGAATCATTTCCTTGGTGATCTTGACTAGCCCATTCTCCAACCATATTTTCATTCATGAATTCTACTCAAAATAATCTTAATCCATTCAACTTTGAAATTATGCAAGAAACCTAGGGCTCGCACTAACGCTTTCTCAACAATGTGTTGATGTTCTGCCTTCAACACTCTGTTGATATACAACTTGTTGTAAGCCTCTCTCAGCTCATAATCTTCAATCTCTCTAATTTTTCACATGTAGCATGTGTTCACATCTTGTATCATCAAAACCCTAAGTGGAATCAATGACAGGGCTCTCGTGAGTTCTCCCTTCACTGCGCTTTCCAGAACGGCTTGAAATTTTGGCGGCTTACATGCATCACTCCTTACAAGTTGGGCATTCAAAACTTATTTCCCTTGTTTCCTAACTATTGTAGATGAGGTAGATGTCATATTTCCCAATTTAAGGTTCAAATTATAAGTTCAAAGAGCTCGGTAATATCTTGTTTCAATAGTTCTTCACGATGTTTGTCGATGGCACGTTGTAAATATCTTCACAAACTTAACTTAGCATAGATTGCTCTTCTCAATCACTTAAAAATCGCTCTACAAATTCTCAAATCACTGGGTGAAATGAGAATGAATGGTAATTTTTCACTTTATAGAGTCAAATGGTAACTTTTAGGGCTTCATTAAATGATCCATACACTTTGTAGGTGAATACAGTTGTCTTGGCCTTCACATGACAACTCAGTTATCATGTACTCATACTCAGTTGAAACCATGACTCGTTCAATACTACCATTTAGTTCAACTCGGTACATATGGCATCTCGATTATTATAGGAGCTCGGCACACACTGAGTGATCGGCCACTATAGACTTAAATACTGATGCTCGGCATCAATTATGCAATCTTAATATTTTCTCAAATCTATCCTAATACATCTTAATTCATGCAGATATGGATTTTAACATATCAAATGTCAGGAATGGGTGTAAAATATGACACTAGAAAATTCAGTTCCTTACATACCTTTATTTCTTAGATAGAAGTAGTGTGATCACCTGATCCATTGGATTGGGTGACCTCAGGTTCACTGGATCCACTACTGCTTGCTTCCTCTTTCTTTTTCCATGTCTTATTCATCTGGTTCCTTATATTTTCAACATTTTCTCATTTTTGAATTGTTCATTGTTCGGTGCTTGTGCTCTGCAGTCTATTTTATGTGACCAGTCTTGTGACATTTGTAACAAACCAGACTTCCACTCATCCAACTTTTGGATTTACCTCTAAAATGTGTCCTTACATAATTTTCTCCAATGTGACCATATTCTTCACAATAATGACAACTATACCATGTATTGTAATCCCAATTGAATGTGTTACCTTTCCTAGGTTCTTTATTCTGCTTATTGGATGTCCACTTAGCATTGGATCTTCATTCTTATGCTCTATGATCATATTTTTTACAGTTAAAACAATGTCCTTGAAATCTAGGTGTAGTAGGTAGATTACTGAACTTTGACCTACATTCATGTGCATGATGTCCATGCTTCTTACATTTAAAACAATTTCCATTGAATTTTGGTTTAGGATTGGACTTACCATTCTTGCTTCTGCATATGTTTTTTGTGTTTCCTAGCTTTCCACAATGATGGCATGTAGGTTTGTTTCTCTTTGACTTTGCATTCCTTTGTTCTCCATTCTTTGATGATTTAGCTTCTTTAGTGGAAGATAGGTGCTCATCATGTCTAAGTCTAGAAGTATCACTGGATCTTCTTGGTGACCTCAACAGTTCTTCAAATTATTTCACAACTTCATTTGGATTTTTCATCATTTCATTGAGTTCCTTTTCAGATCTCAATTCATTCTTTATTTGACTATTTTATGATCTTAGATTTGTGATTTCCATATCTTTCCTACTCCACTCTTGATTGGAAAGTAACAATTGATTTACCATATCCAATTGATTTTTTTTCATCCTTTGCATATCACATGTCCTTTCATCAAGTCTTATAGACATTTGTCTTTTGTCTTCTTCTGTCATTGTCTTGTCTTCTTCGGCTTTCTTTTTATGTTCAATTACTTCACATAGTCTTACTAATTGAATTTCTTATTCTCTCTTCAGACTTCTAACATCTTCGTTCAGTATGTTGTTTCTTTCTAACATATTTTCTATTGCTGCTCACTTTCAGTAGAGTTTCCATTTTCAAATAGACCTTTAGTATCTTCTTCTTGATATTGTGTGTCATTCAGTTGGATTACCAATTCTTTCCTTCTGCTTAAGGATTTCTTTAGTTATCCTCTGGCTTCTTCAAGTTGGTGTAATGTAAGTTGAATGTCAATCTTATGATTCTCTATTATCTTTCCTAACTTATAAACCTCTATCTCCAAGACCTTAACTCTCAAGTGACTAGACTCCTTTTAAGAGACCAAAGCTCTGATACCAATTGTTGGAAATCTAATATGGGAAAGTGAGATACTGAGAGGGTGGGTGAATTAGATATCTCCAATAATTCACTTCTTTAAACTAATTCCACATGCATATCATAAACAAGAATTTCAATACTGAAATAGATCTAACATTCTAACTTCATCCATAAAATGAAACACATAACACATAAATTTTGGTTACCCAAAAACCCTTGAAAGGTAAAACTGGGGTGGGGATGACACCCACAAATCTTCACCACTGCATTATAAAGTGTGCATGTTAGGGCTATAATGGTTGATCGCTTCAGATGATCTACCCTATGAGGGGCCTACCCTATTAAGAGCTTACAGACTTATACAATCTACCTTGATTAAAGGATTTGAAACTTACAACTAAGTAAGAACTAGGTTAAGAGATTTATAAAGGCATGTGAGGACCACTCTGTTAACAGATTTACCCTGATTCACCTGCTAAAATGTAATAGTACCTGATCCTTCAGTTTGCACTATAAATGTTGATAAAAGATCTTCTCCTTCCAATACTTTTGATGTGGTATTTCCAAATGGTTCATAATATTCATACATTTCCTGACTCCAAGCTTTGAAATTGTTCAAGAGGCTGAGCCATATGGGTCAAAACTTGGGATATGATATCTTGGCAGCTAGCACACTCAAACTCAAAATTACTTACATGATGTAAGTGACAGTACTCTAGTAGAATCAATATATTTGGGTCAGCATCTTTCCCAAGATGTTTTAAGTTCTTGTTCATGTTGTTGTTGAAATCTTGGAGAACCTCCTTACCAACTTTAGGTTGTATTAATCCATGTATGGGACTATTATTGGTATCATCACTTTCCTCAATTTGAAATATAAGGACTTTATCAAATTGGTACACTCCCAAATCATCTTGTGAGAATAACACTTCAATAGGAACATTGTAATTTGTGATCATCTTCTTGAGCTTTGGCTCAACATCAATCTTGATTTGGTTGTTCAATCCTTTCCAGGGAAACTATAATTGCACGAAATTATTTGAGAGTCAACCTCTTAAGCACTTAATCTATTCCCTACTTAGCATCATTATGTATGTCTCAGGAATGTCCACAACATGAATTTCAATCACTTTAACTTATGTTTTATCTAGTTGTATCGCCACTCTATTCATGGTTTGAGGAACCATCCCCAACTTTTGGCAAATAGAAAGTGGCATCACATTACATGAGGCTCCTGAATTGATCAAATAATTATGTAGATTTTTCTGAATATGTACAAACTTAATAAAAAGGGGGAAACTTCCAACTTGTCTTTAAACATGGTAGGGACAGAAGGCTTTTGAAGTGTTAACACTGGATGTAGGATTCTAAGTATTGTTGTTTGGTGTACTTTGTTTAGAATGATCTACTGATTTCTGTTAGGATTAGTGGACAAAAATTTAACAGTTGCATGCAAATATATTCAATAATGCAAAGGAATAAATCACACATAAGTAAAACAAGAAGACACAAATATTTAATGTGGTTCACCCAACCCTAGGCTACGTCCACCAAATAGAGAGTCCAATCTTATTATCCAGTAATTTCAGCTTGTTACAATTAGCAATCACTTGCAACTCAATACCATTGCAAGAAGCTATGAAATTCTCATATATTGAGAAAACCCTAGCCTTGAGCCATTATAACAAGACTTATGTCATCTAAAAACTTAACCCTACAAATACTTGATGAGTCAACCTAGGGAAAATTTTGACAAGATCAGTACTTACCTGTTCAGTCACCACAAACCAACAATTTCAACAGTGCTTCTCTCTGAGACAGGCAGCCTTGCAATATCTCAAACATTGAGATACTTGCCTCGATCTTCTTTAACTCTTCAACTATGCTATATTTCTCATTAGACCAAGTTGGATTTTTTAGCATAATAGGTGTAGTTTGATACATTGAAGTAGTACCATTAGGTCCTTTTGGAGGCATTGGGTTATTGTTGGATTGTGGATCTGGTGGTGTAGACTGCAACCCAAGGGGAATATCATCAGTCAAAGGTTCCTTCCAACTCCTTAGGTTGAAAGTATTCTGATTTTTTTTTAAATGAATGAACCTTTGAGTACTCTGGTTGATTGTATCTTTGAAAAGGGAGCAAAAATTTCTTTCTCTTGAGTATTACTATTAGAAACCTCTCATATTTCCTGTTTGTAAGAATCAAACAACATTGTGTTCAACTGGACCGAAGGGTCATCATAACCCTGATCTTTTTTATTACCTACCTTGCTCTTGTATCCATTATCACCCTAGCCTATACATGTAATTCGTGTGAATTTGACGTCAACATATTCAAAAGTGTTATCATTATCAATGAGTGTTGTAACTTTGGTTTTGGTTCTTAGAATAAGTATTTGGAGTAGCATGTTTTCATTGATAACTACCTTAGTTTTTAGATGGATTTAGTTTCATCCTAGTGAACTCATTTGTCAATTGAGATAAAGTCTTTCTCTTTGAGTTCATTTTTTATAATAAATGGTTGTTGGGTTTGGGGTACCACTTTTTTTCTCAAAAAAAGGTATTTTATGGGCTTCATAGTCTGGATATGTGATATCCAGTGGTGGGGTGGTGAGTTGTGGAATTGGTATAGGATTGAACAATTAGGTATGATTGGATAAGACATGATTAATGGTTGGGAAAGTCTTCATGGTAGTAGCGTACCAAATGACAATAAAGTTCCAAAATTCTCACCAGCTTGTGGGTTCACTTGTTATGTGAAAGGGATGGCTTCATTTCATACCTTCTCCAAGGTATCTATGTCTGCATGTGGGAGTCTTCTCAAAAAAATGGTCATTAAAGGATCTAAGGCAGGTAGGTATATTTGTACAGTAGCACCTACAGGTACAATATATGGAGCTCCAAGCTTCTAGTATATTTTATGGAAATAATGGTTAAACATTTCAATAGGTTCATTTGGTTCCTTCTTACCTGAGATGAACTAGGGGCATAATGTAGCAAGATCTACATAAAGCTTGAATTGGTTGAGAAATTTGGTTTCAAATTTCACCTATGTAGTGATGGATCTCCTAAGAATTTTGGTACCAATTGTAGGAAAATTCTCCTAGTGTGTATGGGGAAAAGAGACATACAACATCTTGATGCACAATTTCTTTCCAATTGCATATCTCTTTGAAAGCATGAATGTGCTCTTTCATTATCCTAGATTCTCCATACACAAATTTTGTGCAAAATTCCTCATGATTCTTGGGTAACATGTGCAATTGGCTAAAAAACTTTGTGCATTTTCAAAAAAAGTCATTGGAGGAGGTGGTGGTTTCTGATTTTGATTAAGGGTTGATGTGATAGCCGAGGCAAATATTGGTGATTATTGGAAAGGCAAATTTTGTGGTTGTGTTGATTGGTGAGAAGGGTTTCCCTTATCTTTTCCTTTGTCACTATGGGCTTTTTGATGATGGGTGAGCTCTAAGAAATATCCTCTTCGGTGATTATCTAAGTACATGTTCGAACCTTTTGGGTGAGAAAGACCCAATGTTTTCCAATCTTTCATTTGAAGGCCCTCCTTCTAGCGTTGCTTCTGTTGAGCATTATTTTTACACAAGTCAAATACTAGGAATTTGAGATTTGAATTCCCCTCTTAAAATAATAATGAATTTATTCCAAGGTACATATTTATTCCAAGGTTATGTAAGGTTGTTTGTCAGCCACCTTAAAATATCAACTAAAGATAAATGTGATTGTTCACAAGGAGGACTTTTCTAGTTCGATCATTTGAAGAATGCAAAACAAAATTTAACACCTTTTTGTATTTTACCAATGTTCAATGTATGTAATTTCCTAACAATGCAAATCTCATTTTAAAACTTATGATGATTTTGTATCTTAACTAATTTCCAAAAAAATATCAAAAGATTGAGTAATAAGAATTATAAGAAAATTTGTTGGAAATGAAATCTAATGGACATAGACCATCATTGAATCAGACTTGTAAATTAAATGATGAAAAAATGGAAACCCACAAAACATGAATTATATGAACTCACAATTCTATGTTAAGAAGATACAATCTTTTGAAGAAACTTTACCCAGATGCAAGATTTTTCAAAATTCATCAAATCGTGAAGCCGCCGAGTGCACACATACATGAGACAAATTTATCTTTAAACCAATACAAAAAAATCTTTTCAATCATTCATCATAGCAAGATCATACAATAATGATAAACTCCAAACTTATTGACCGTAGATACATTCACAATAAAACACAGTTGGCTCTCTAAAATAAATGAACAAGCATACACATATTCATCAATTTCGCATAGATAGTAGAAGAATCACACCATGAATGAAGAACCAACAACATATAGCTTTATTGCATAAAAATATCAACCTTAACTACATCTTTGTAATGAGCTTATATAGTGCTTCAACTTGGAAAATAAGAAACACATAGCTAGGGTTTCATCTACACAAAACATGGCATAACAAAACTAAATTTGAAGTTTAAAAATGCAAAACTACCCCTAAACTAATTTCTAATGAGTTTTCATGGATTCTCATCCATTTACGCCTCATATGCATGCAAGGTCAGACTAGAATTAGCCCCCAAAATGTAGGAAATTAAAATGTAGTTCACTATTTCTTCCTTTTTAATTCACGCAGTTTGATCTTTTACTTAATGAATTCATCCAAAATACATGGATCTAACTACTTCTTTTGCTTGTAACTAGTAGAAGACAACTGAACTTGCCAAAATGACCCTAAAAGTGCATGCAATCTACTCAAAAAATGTTTGAAAATGAAAAATGTGATTTCAAAAATGTGTGCCCAGAATTTTTGGAGTTTAGGACCTCCAAAAAATGCATCTTCAAAAAATGGCTTAAGTAGGTATATTTGGTGACCCTGGATCTTCAAGGTTGTGGACCTCTGAAAAATGCATGACTAAAAATTGGCTAAGTAAAAATGACTGAAGTCTACAAAAATGACTAAGTATCAAAATGGCACTTAGTTTTCTGGAAGAATTCCTGGGTGAGCTTTGCAAAGCCTATGATTTATCGAGCCTCAACAAAATTGGGCAACTCTATGGATTCCAAATGCCTTTGTTTCTTTTCCTGGAATGAGGTTAACACTAGAATCTCTTTTATATGCTCCATCATCTTCCTCATGTCCTCTTTGAAATAGAATAATTGTTACAAATCTTCTTTGGTGTTTATCCCAACCACAATTCTGATAAACTATTGGACAATGTTCTTTATGGAATACAAAATTTATTTATTCTCATCTTCATACAACTCCAAGTAAATACCCTCGAATAATTTATCTATATGCTCTACCCATAGTAAAAACATCATTTCTCCTCTCTTCAATCTTTTCCAGGCTCGTTTGATAGGCTTTAATGGTGACACTAATGGTCCTGACCCACTTGTCAAAATTATCTAGCTTTGCCACCTCATACAATTTCACCAAGATTTGAAAGCATTTCTTTCTTATTACCCTCAAGTCTAGTAGTTATCTATGCCATTGTTCTATCTTATTAACAATTCGTGTCTCCCCTTCCATGAGATCAATGAGCCACATCACTTCAATGAAGATTGTTCTAAAATGTTTCAAAACAATACGAATTGTCTCAAGTCCAAATTCCTCAAATTTAGACCTCCAACTTGTACATGCTTACGCAAAAGGATTTTTGGAGTCTAGTTGTGCTCTCTTCTCAAGTGAATCTTTTAATGCAGCCTCTAGATGATCTTGGTCAATAGGACCAATTATCTTTGTTATATATTCCTTCAAAGTTGTAACCTGTGCTTTGTGACCCTAAATCTTTGTTTCATCTTTATCCAAATATTTTAACAATTGCTTCAAACCTAATGTTGCTAGTGCCTTACCACCCTCACGAGCGGGTTCACCTAGGTTGACCTCCTCCATTATGTAGTCTTCTGGAGTTAAATCTGCCACACTTGTGCTTGGAGGAGGTATTGCAACATGAGCCTTCCATATCCCTTGGTCATCTTGTGTCATATATGACATCATTTGAGCAATTTTGGTAGACTCTCCCCTATGGAATGTCTTCCCTAAAGTAGACATGTCATCATCCTCTTCTTTAGTATATGTTCTCTTCTAGGGCTGAATTTTCTTAGCTAGCTAGGTGGGCTTACTAGAGGTTTTTAATGGCTCATATGGGGCTATATTTAGGATGGACATCCCTCCGTAATCCCTTTCATCCTCTTCTTCTTCTCCATATTCCCCTCTTTCCAAAGCCTCCCTTATCTCTAAATTCTCTAGGGCCTCCTCTCTTAATTCTTCCTCACATCAGTATGTTGTTCATGCTCTAGAGTTCTATCTTTCCTTGGGGATGATGAAGGAACATGTTGTTGTTCTACCTATTCTTATGTTCCCACTTTATCACCTATCTATTGGCATAGTTGATGTAGAGATAAGTTGATAATTTTATGGCATGTATTTGATGCAGATCTAATGATAGGTTGATCAATCATGATGTTGTCATCGATGTCAACTTAGTATTTTGTTGGCTGACAATGAATCTATTATGATAATGTATGTTCAAGTGTTTGGATCTAGATTTGTGATAAGAGTTGGAGTGTGCGATCGTAATGGAAGCCTCAATGATGTCTCTAGATGCTATATCTATGGTTGCACATGTTTAACATATGTATGTTGTGAATTATGGTCAATTGAAGGTTTCTAGGTCAACGGGAAGAACAAGATGAAGCCAAGGAGGAATGATTTGATGATTGTGTCAAATTGGTTTGGACTCTGGTGTTTTGATATAGGATATGTTATATTGACTATGTCATAAGGATGTTGCAACTGCATCATGATTGGTGACCGAAAGACAAAGTTTCAATGGATAGAAGATCACTCGGTGAAAAGGAAAAGGAGTTCTTATAATAATTGTTTAGATCCTTAACCGATGATGTTGCACCATGTTGCAATGATTGGTTGTGTGTTGTAAGGATCGTAGTGATGTGGCAGATCGACAAGGGATAATGAGTTGGCATTTTAGTGATCGTGATGATCAAAATCTTGAAGTTGTGCAAGAACATTGGAGAAGGTGATGTGGTTTGACTTTTGTTTGTCAAATTGAATATGTGATGGATCTGGAGGATGACATAAACTTGGAACTATAATTGATAATGGGTAACACATTTTAGGGTTCAAAGATTGAGCAAAAATGAATTGTAATGATAAAATTCAAATGTAATTAGGTATTGGCTGACCCAGTTAGTGAAAACATATTTATATCTTTTTAATGTATTATGAAGTGAGTGTGGGAGAGAATGATCATGAATGTAGATGTGTGATTGTAGGGTTTGGATGTTCTACATGTGAAATAGAGATTGAGCTTGACTAGATCTTTACTAGTAGAAGAAGAATGCTATTTTCTAATATCATTGTACAAGAGGAGTGTTAAGCTCTTAACCAAGCATACTTCAAAAGGGTGCAGAATTATTTATGGGTACCATCCCCACATGTGGTTTTTCCCAGTTGGGTTTCCACGAGAAAAAATATTGGTGTTATTGTGTTGCATGGTTGTGGATGTTTATCTTTAATAGTTTATTTTTTCAAGCAATGGATGATAATTGATGCAAGTTGTTGAATGGTTTATGAAGAAGTTTAATTGTTAGATTACTAATTCACCACCCCTCTCAATAATCTTGGACCTAATAATACTAACGATTGGTATCAGAGATTTGGTACTAAATTTTGGTAAGCCCAATAGCTTAAGTAAAAGATCACAATGATGAGGAAGGAACCTCCCAAGTTCACTAAAGACAACTACCTAGTATGGAGTGACATAATGAAGTTATATCTAAAAGGTGTGGGATCACAATATTGGATGCATGTCACACACAAGTATACCAATCATGTTGGAACTCTCAATACCAATCAACTGAATGAACAATAGGAGAATATTCAAGCACAAGAAGCTATTGTAAGTTCCTTATCTGATATTTAATATGTTGATTTATGTGGACTTCATATTGTCTATGATGTTTGGGAAAAGTTGAAGCTAATTTATAGTGGAGATGTTCATGTGCAAAAAGATGACAAAAATAGTCTCAGAGGTAAGTATGATGATATGAAGATGGTAGGAGAGAACATTGCACAATATTTTCAAAGAATAAAAAAAGTTGGTGTTATCAAAGGTGTTGGTGGAACAATTGAGGAAGATGTTGCTATCAAATGCTTCAACATGTCTTCATTCTATGTGGATGTTGTATCACCTTCAATTGCATAAAAAAATGCTACTCATATGCCCTCTTACGAAACACGCCAAGCTAAAAACATCATCCCTTATAACATGGTTACAACAAACTATCAACATTCTCAATATGCTTACCACACATTCACCCTGCTCAAATATCTTGGTAGGCTACATATGAGCTTATTCAACCTTAAAAATCTATTTTTATGCCAAAATAACATGTGTATCTTTTTATTCAGCTCCAAAATGCTAACAATATACAGATTAGTGAAATTAAAATATATTAATTAACTTTGATAAGGTGGATGATATCAAGAGAGATGACAAATTTAACTTGCAGTTGGAAGAGTTGGCCTACCAAGGTTACCAACACTAGAGAAGAGATGGAGGCAAAAAAAAAGTCACTTGAGGAATATCTTGTAAAAGAGAATATATCTAAAGAGGGGTAGATTAAGCCTTTTCTTTCCCAAGTTAAAAAGCCTAGAAACTTAGTTAGCCTCTTGTATTTCTAATTTCAAGCAAGGAACTCCTATAATAATGGATCATCCCATGAAAGAGGAGGTTTTCAAGGTCAAGTTTCCAAATTTTAAATAAAATGTATATCCTAAATCCTCAACAAAGTATTCTAAATTAAATTTCCCAAGTATTAAAGGGCCTTTTCAATTGCATAAGCTTGTTCTTATGCAATCTTAGCCTATTGTTCCTCAAGAATAGCCCCTCAAAACCTATAATTTCTCAAGAATCTCAACAAACTCCCCAAGATCCAATGCCAAATCAGTCTTCTTGTCCTAACACCATTTACCTTTGTAAAGGTGGACCAATTATTTATCAAGATGGTTTAGTGAGAAAAGGGTATTTTTGGAGACTAAAAGGAACTATTGGTTGTTGGTGGGCTTCACATCAAACAAAAACTAAAAACTAAGCACATAGAATTGGAAACATAGAATTGGAACTATTGGTTATTGGTGGCTTCACTTCTCTCTTGCAAACTAACTTTAAATTCACAGATTTACTCTCTCTCTCTCTCTCTAAGATTGAAAGAGAAGGGGACTTAAGAAGTTCTATAAGTTTCTAAAAACTCAATACTTTTCACTTTCCATTCGGGAGGCCTTGGTTGCAGTTGCGGTTGTGCTCGTTGATCCATGCACTGGGATTAGGGGGATGGGTACGCACTAGGAATACTTCTCTTATTTTAAAGATTGAAAGAGAAGGGGACATAAGAAGTTCTATAAGGGTTTGTTTGGTTGTTGGAATTAAATAATGTCAGAATTGTCAAATTCCAATATTTGACAATTCTAGAAGTTTTAAATCCAGAAAATGATTTTTGGAATATGGTTCCAGAACCATTTGGTTCACCTAGAATTCATAATGAGAAGATGGAAAATGTTGTTTGCATATGGATTTCAAAATATTTAAAGTTGTTTTACTCCCCATTCCCATTTACGTGGAATTGGAAATGATTTTCCAATTCCACCTATTTAGATGGAAAATTCAAATGTTGGTTTTGTGGTTAAATGGGAATTGACGAGTCCCTATTCCAGTTTCATATTTTGAACACAAACATCGAAAATGTCAATTTTGGGATTTGACAATCCCAATTCCACTCTAATTCCAGCAAACAAATAGGCCCTAAGTTTCTAAAAAATCAATTCTTTTCTCTTGCATCTTCAGGGGAATTAGAGAATTAAAAAAATTACAGAAATGTATAACCTCTAGAGTTTTTGTGCAAATAATTTTTAAAATCTTAGTGTTTGAAATGTTTTGGTAATCTTGGCAGCATTTCCACTTGGTCCATAGCATCCAAAGGGATCTATAAAGTCATATTCTTAAAAGATGCTCTTTAAGCTGGGTAATGGGTTTTTTTGCATGATAACGTAGTTTTGGTATCCCTTCTAGTAAAAACAATTTTAGTTTTAGTCCCTTCATGCCCATATATTGGAGGTATTAAGGTAATCTTTTGTGCAGATCAAAGTTTTGTAATTGTTAGAATGTTATATGTACATCAAAGTTTCAACTTTTCCATTGCATTCAGAATGGTCAATAAAGTAATTTTGAAAAATAATCTCCAAAATTGGTATTAGGTTTTCATATGATAATATGGTTTTGGTATCCATTTTTTTTTGTAAAAATATTTTTAGTTTTGGTCCATCCTTACGTATTGGAGGTATAATATAATGTTATATATTTTGATAATATCTCAAGGTTTTGTCCTATTGTTCATTGGTACATGGCTGCTATTATAGTGGTGCATAGGGTGCAATGTGTTAGAATGTTGATAATGTTTCATGTACATCAAAGTTTCATCTCTTTCTCTACATTTTTTCCCAAAAAAAAATTAGCCACAATAAATCATGTGCCTTTATAATTTATCAATTTTATTGTCATTTTTTACTTATGCATTTACATGATATTCTTTAATTGTGATCATAGATAAAAACGTATTTCACAGTTGCATACATTTTTTAAAATATTTTATTACAATAGTTTTACCTTGTTTCTCAAAGCTAAAAAAATTATTTGATAAAAATATTTAATTTGGTACAAATATACAAAGAAACTATGAAATGATTTGAGCACAAAGAGGGGAAGAAAAACCAGAGAAAGCATCTAATAGACAGAAGCTAAAGAGTGTCCATAAAACATATTTACCTCATGTCCCCATGCTGCCGCTTAAGTCAATGACAGGTGGCTTCTTAAAAAAAAATCCCTTCTTTATTTTCCACCAAATTTTTCCTCCAAATTTTCACTGGTAGTTTAATTTGAACATGCAAATAAACAAGTGAACCAGTTGAAGTGGCTGCTTAAAAATAAGAAGCAAAATTGAACTTACATGAGGCCACCAGCTCTACATTTTACTTCTAAAAAAAGAGCAATGGTTGTTAAACAAAATAAGCGGACCTGTTGTTAGTGTGTTAAAAAGACATTTGAGCTTATAGATAGATTAGAGGCCGAAGGAGCTTGAATAGGAATAGGAAAAAAAATAGAAAATAATATACTAGCACTTGCACCAACAAGGTGCAATGGTTAAGCTGATAGCAACATAAGTGCATTAGAGGGCAGGTAAATTTGGGAAAGAAGCAAACCTAATCAAAATTATTCATAGCTAAAATTAAAAACTAGAATAGAATAAGTCAAATTTAAACTTGAAAGACATTGACAATCCTTTTGTGAAAAGTATAGGATGAATAGACATGATAACTATATTTTGTTCTAATCACTTACCACACAGGTTGTCATGCTTCGTCATGAAATGTGCACAACATGCAATTCCAAACCAAGCTTGTTTTCTCAAACCAAGCTTGATAAAACGATTTGTGGCCTTAAAGCATCAATAAGTTAATGACCATCTAATGCATTGAAAACAAATTTGCAAGTTTTGAAGGAGAAATATCAACCAAAAAATAGTTTACCATAACAACATTATTTGTAGTACTAAAAGTCAGTTGCCTATTAGTCATCCTCTTATTTACAGATTACTGTCACGTATATGTTTCATCAATTTTTGGAACATCTAAAGCAATAGTGAAAGTGTGCATTAAGAGCAGTACTAAAGAGATTGTAAATTGTAATGTTAGAGAAAGAGTGTGTGGAAAATGGCTGAACAAAAGTAAATATGTTCATTCTGTTCCTTTTGGTGTTTTTTTGCAATACATGATTTATAATTATTTGTTTACATCAGAAATGATGGAGTAGCCTAGCATCTGGTTATTGTTGTTCAGTAGAACAATAGATTTAAAACAGAGCATTCATTTATTAAGAGAAATCCCAATCGTAGGAAAGGAAAAATCAGGCCCTAAAACATTAAAAGCCTTAATAATCTGTTGTAAGAATTCATCGGATCAGTGCCTGAGCATTTCTCCTTTCAACAGGATCCTTCAGGGACCAAACAAATTGTGCTAAGATGGAATGATTATGTACAGCATGGTAGAGCAGAGCTTGGGACAACAGAGCTTGGGACAAACAATGATTGTGACAAACAATGATTGTGGGACACTTCTATTGCTCTTACCAATTCATTTCTTCCACGTGAATGTAAGTCTATCAACTAGTTACTTTTATTGATTGGGTGCATTTTATATTGAATTTAAACCGTACAAAATCTGCTTTTGCAATTTAAAATAGGATCAAGTATGTAATCCAATTTGTGATATCACCGAGGATTTTTAAGCTATTCAAGGGCTTTGGAGCTTTTAGGGTTTAATGAGAATATAGGTTTGGAATTTTTATAGTTCCGCAGAGTTTGAGACAACGGGTTCTCCAGAGTTTTATAATTTTTAGACCACCTAGAGTTTAGTGTTTTTTTTCAATTATTTTATTTTAATTTATTTTAGGTTTTTACATCTCTGTATCGATTTGAAATTTTGAAATTTGAAATTTATTTTAGTTTGAACAGAGATTTGAAATTTTGTGATAAATTGTATCGATTTCTTCAGCATTGTTTGCATAAATTGTAGGTGGCGTTATTCTCATTTTGTTTTCTTTTGAAAGTTCAGTTATTGTTGAAGCTACAAATTTGGGAGTTTTCTTAGTAGAATGACTAGAGATTTCCAATGTAGCTTTGAGAGTGTAAAAAAACATATGAGCTGCTTGGCTCGGGATTGGGTTTACCTCGGCTTCAGTCCCCTCAAAAAAATTAATCAATTCTCTTGCTTGAGTGTTTTCCTGGAAGGAATTCTTCAATATTTTAGGAGGAGAATCATCTAAAGTTAAAGCTTCATCATCTTTTCAGTATAAACCAAAGAGAGGTCATGGAGATACTGATGTTTGACACTGCTGTCATTTTCTGAGATCTTTCTGGAATCATCTTGCACAGATACTTGAATACCATGTGAGGCTTTCAGGATCCAAATACTTCACACCTATACTCTGTCGGGTCTTTCTCCTATTCAAGAAATGAGTCAAGTCTTTGTAGCTACTTTCTCCATCTTGGTTGCGTGGCAAGATAAGTTCCTTTGCTCTTGCAGTGGACTTCCAATTAGCAAACCATAGGCTCTCGGGAGTCTCCCTCTGAGAAAATGTAATTTCCCCCACGTTAACTAGAGGTTTATTCCAGTCAAAAAGTTGATCCACCGAATTAAAAGTCTACATGAAATTTCTTCTCAACCTGCGTATACTCTAAAACTGCACATGGTTGATATGAAAGTGTAGTTAGGAGTTAACTTTAGTCTTGTTTATCGTATTCTCTCATGCAGAGATATCAACTCAACCATAAAATAGTTTTCATGAATAAATATCAATATGCATAAGATTAGGTTTACGAATCTACAGTTCACGTAGGATTAATTCAAGCAAGTTAGACAATAACATTGGGTATTTCTCCCAGCGGTGGAAACCAATCTACCAATTTCATTTCAAAGTCTACTCCCCGTAGAGGGAGTTTAGAATAGTCTAGGAACATATAGGAAGCTTCTCATTCGATGAGAAAACTGATATAAATCAATGTAAATTCAAAGAGATTTGGTATGAATAAAATTTCCGAGTTCTCATGTTCTGCTGTAGCAGCATGTTTAAGTTTTGATTTATATTTTTCCTTGCATATTTATAATATATGTATCTTAAGTTTGCCCTCTCTGCTAACACGCTCAACATCTCTAACCCATCCAAATCCTTTTGATATTTTAAATATTCTTTAGATACATCATCTATGTGCCTTGCTTACATCTTGGAAACCAAGTTAGCCATTCATTTGTTGTGAAGCGTGTTGGTAGAGAGCAGCCAACATGCATTACTTAAAAAGTCCATGAGCCATTATAACCTCAGTGTCATATAAAGTAATACCTGTGGCAGTTATATCTTAAGCCACTGAATGATCTAAAATGGTTCTAGAAGGTCAAATGGATGAGTTCTCCAACATCCCAAGCATAGTCATAAAAAAATTAATCTTGCATTCAATTCTTTTTTTTCCTATGAAAGATGAATCTTTTCCCTCTGATAGCTTGTAGTCTATAGTTAAAAGGTTTAAAAATAAAGTCTATGTTTAGTCCATCTGTCATACATCGATTATTTAAATGATAAAATTTCCACATGTAAAGGTGGTTGTTCTATTTCTTATCTAATTAGCAGTGAGAATCATTTGAGTAAATGTAAATTTACTAAGAAATGATTACATCGCTGAGGGTATTTAGCTCATGCATTACAAAGGATTATAAATCTAATGTATTAAAAGTGATCCAATGGTGAGTATTTGCAAATGTGCTTCTTAGCATGATCATATATGTCTGATGTATAAACTTGTATGATCTTTCATGAGTGTGTATATAAACCTGTGCGATGTTGCATGAATGGATTGACAGAGAACAATAGTGAGAATGCTTATTGGCGTGCTGACAATGACTAGAACCATTGGAACAATTTGATTATTTGCTTTGCAAGATCAGAATACCCTGCAATGACAAACAATGATTGTGAGAAAGTGTGCCTCCACAACTTCTCTTGCACTGCGTATGCTACAAATCCAATGAAAATCCCAGCTCCAGTCTGCACACAAAACCTCCCAAAATAGCCACAAAGTTTGATCCACTGAAGTTCAGATACCCCATTCTCTGCAAGATAAGTTGATTATGCAGCTGATGCAACAGCAACAAGGCTTTGCATAGTCCATGACCTGCCCACTAAAAGAAAATTTCATGACATCTACTTGCCCATTTTCTTCTTCTTCTTCTCTGAGAAAAACAGTGACGGGAACATGCGCAGTCTTCCAAAAATATGGCAAATAGCCTTCTACAGAACACTGAATGGAAGCAATGGTATTGGGTTGGATGTTATGGCATTTAAAAACTCCACTGCAAATCATGAAATTAACTGGTGAACACTTTCCATATCAAACTATAACGATTTCTGGTGGGACAATTTCTGCAGCAGTAACATCTATAAAACCAGAAGTAATGTCCACTCCCCACGTTGGAGTTAAAAATAAAGACCAATTCACCCCCACTCCCCAGGTTGGCGTTAAAAGAGGAGGGTAGTTTGTTACGTCTGACAGAAAGTTGTTGACTGACGGAAAAAGTGGCTGATAATTTTTTCCGTATCAGACAATTCCGTCAGTGAGCGATGCCCACAATAAAAAAGCCTATCGGCTTAATTAAGTGAAATCAAATGATCTAGGATGCCTAGAATTTGTTATACATCTCTTGTATGAATAAAAGTCTAGCTGAATAAAAAAAATCATATTGCATGCGAGGCTAAATAATCTTAAATTGCGCCCTCCAACCCTGAGTACATTAGGTATATTCTAAAAGGCAATTAGAAGTTGTTATGAAATAGAAGGTACTCACTACCTTTCCAATTCCATTAGCAATCTAGTTAATAATGGTTAATCACTTCCAGGCAAGTAGGCCACTTACAAGAGTCAAAATTATGCCACCCGTCAATGACAATACAATGCTCACAAGTTAAAAGAACCAAAATTGCTGAGACATTATTTTAGTAGTCTGTAAACCCATTGTAAGTACGCAGCTTGCAGAATTTATAACAAAACCTTGTGGTGAGGAGAAAAAGATAAGTCAAAGGATATTAACAAAGAATTGTTATGATGTCTAAGGATATTACATAGGAATGTGTCAGAGTGTAATGCCTTGGTCACTGGGCTAATTTTTTGACTCGTTCACAACCATTTTGGATTCAATGCTACGCAAAAAAAATGGATACCCAATAAGCACAGAGGTTATGTTCAATCCATAAGTCTTATACAGCTCAAAACAAACATCAATACATATGCAAGGTGAGTGAACACCAGAATATGGTGAAGGCCACAGGCTCAAATGAACATGAATAAGGTAAACGCAGAAGCAGTCTCCTTGTAGAATGCTCGCATAAGTGGGAGTCTCATATACCGATTGACCTCTTGCTTGCCGGGAACCTTTTAAAATGTCTTCACTTTTGAATTTTTTTCAACTACAATATCGCATGAACTGGAGTTGAATTCTTCCCGTTGATATCACATCTTATAAAAAATTGAATGTTCCAAATGTAACAGGTGTAAACAATCTGAAGCATTTTATAGTATCCAAACTCAGTTTCGCATTAATACAAGCTCCACATTGAATAGAAGCCTTGCAATACTGTTTCCCTGCAAAAAAGATATTCATCGGCTCACTACAACTATATATTCTATCTGACGGTAAATAAAAACTGAATGATTTGAAAACACAAATCCAATAATCTAAACCAAAGGAGATATATACTAAAGATCAACCACAAACAAAACTTTCAAGAATCAATGCATAAAGCGCCGCCGGCATCTTGCAGATCCAAGTTCTTCATAATCTGACTTCGTCACACAGAGGGATTCAAACTCAGGACTGGCTGCCAATAGTGATCCTCCCCTCCATGCACCTAACATAGGACTGAGCATATAAAACAAACTAGTCAGCTTATATTAGTTTCAGTTAATTTTTAAATCAAATTAGCAACCTTTACAAAACTAGTAAAATGTATGAAGGAAAATTTCCGCTTACTCTTCTTGTATCACAATTTTAAGTTTATAGTCATCACAAACAAGAGGCCGGAGTTCCTGTTCCCTGTGTTGAACAAAAAAGCACTTCTTAACTCCAACACAAAAATTAAAATTGATGCATAGAACATTTTCCAAGGATAATCTAAGCAAAACCCATGTGAATATTCTGCCAGTTGGAAACCGCAAGATGCAAAAATCATTTGCCTAAAACCCTAGAGTATAATCGAAATAGATAGAAAGGGAAATTAATATTTGTTTTCCCATTCCATCAAATTATTTCTTTAGGATTTAAATCCCTTCCCAAAATAATAATTCCACCCTTTTCCGTGAATATAACAGCACAAATTATATTAGTGAATCTTACAGCCTTGTTTTCATGCGTGGAAAAAGTGAGCTACCACCAGTCAAAATTATGCTGCAAACGATTCAGAAAAAAAAAAGATCAGGCAATCAGAAGATGTTTAGTGGAATTGAAGCACCCTTCGGAACGTGGATATACCAAGGAAGGATTCAATAGACTAGGTGGCTACAAGAATTGAATCACCTTGAATAGAGTACTGGATGCAGATGAGAATGGCAGGAATTAACAGCACGTACAATGCACTCTGCCAAGCCTGCCTGGTTCATCCCTGAACAATATAGGCCAAATTGTCAGTAATTTTGTAGAGAAGTCAATCAAAATGGATTATCTTCTGAAAAGAATCTTACCAAGATCAGCGGGATGAAAAAGCATTTCTGGAACAAGGAATCGTTCATTAGTCAATTTCAGCTCCTGTATTAACAACAATATTTTTAACATCCAATAGTTGGATTCTGAATTTTGGAATAATTATTTTTCACAATAAACCTGAAAAAGCAACCAACCTCATTTTTTATAGATGCGTCTTTACTTCTATCTTCTATAGTTTCAACTTCTTGAGGAATGCCATGCTCATTTTCTTCCTCTTGTGGAATTGTTGGCAGCGTTTCTTTTTCTTGAATTGACATATATCTCTGTGCCTCTTCTGGGTCTTTTACAAAACCCCGATTATGTTTGATACCATCAGGAAGGACATATGTACTTCGGATAGGATTTGCATTTCCAACTTTCCTACAAGATTGTCCACAAAGATGAAGAAATTGACTAAATTGTGTCACAAGCATATCAAATTAGAATGCTTTAGCTGGATCTTCATATACAAAGCAATTTGTTTTAGATTAAAAATGATTGCAAATAAACTACACTAAAATATTATCACAAGTTGAAGCTTATCAAGCACAATTCAGAGTGAAATACACATTCACAAAAACACAACAATATACCAGTATATGGCAATAGTCCTATCACAACATTAGCTTTAACCGATTAGTTGGTACAGTAATGGGAGTGAGTGCTTTGTCTAAAATATTATAATAATTTTACCTAACTGCGTGCACTCATTGTTGTGCAACGCCGAACTAACTAGGAAGCTATCTATATTGTATGGTTTGTAAGGGTTGATATAGTTGTGGCAGAGGATGGTGCTACTACGAATAAGAAACCACAAGCCATCTGAACTAACTGAAAATAAGGTCTTCCTGGGTAACAATTGACATGATATTAAAATTACATGCCTTCATCAACATATTCAAATATGCATCAATTTCATTTGACTCTTAAACAAGCTTCAGTTGTCTACTCTCCATAAACCCATTGAGACAATAGAGTAATAATTAAAGCTCTGCATGTAATGTCCCCATTTTGGATTGCCCTATATTTTGCCCTAGAATCACAAATTCAAATAAATACAGAACATAATGTAGTTACATATATAACTTTACCCCAAAAGATGTATAGTAATGTAACTCCTCGTTAAAATCCTGCAATCATGTTAACAGTTAGACAAATATTGAAATACAATCCATACGATCAACCATTAATAGGATTCAAGAGTACATATCCATAATCATTTTAAACATATAACATATCCATAATCCTCACCTTGCCATGATGAGTGTTGCTTATTTTGAAATCCATATTATTACTTATGTCAATATACATAATGTTATGTGCCAACTATATATTAATCTATAGAAGTATGTGAAGAATTATATTGCTGCATACATCAGGCACATACATACATGTGTGTGTGTGTGGGTATACCAATGCTAAGGCTTGCTGATTAATAACAGATCTGATCCTGATTGCTGTTCTGAAGTTGCTGATGTTCTTTAATGCTCTGACTTGCCCTCTTCTCCACCATAGCCCTCTCTATATATTTTGATCACCTCATGAAGGAGGATGTCCTTTGGAGGTTGCTGTCCCTTCAGAAGTGGACACAACCCTTCATTAATCACAGCCCTTTCTAAATTGTTGTCTTTTAAAATTTAATCATTGTTTTTATTTCAAACTCATCATTAGTTCCTTTCTTATATCGCTGCTATTATGCTGAGCCACTGATAATGATTGCTGCTTTAGACATTGATAATGATTAATGCTGTGGACATTAATAATGACTGCTGCCTTCTTTTTAATTAATTATGTCTACTGAGAAAATACATGTTGATTGATAAAAAATCAATGTTAACTTTTGCCATGTTGATTGATAAAAAATCAATTATGTCTACTAAGAAAATACATGGTGAAGACATGTGCCTAACTGTAACTAAGTACTTAAGTCAAGAAATATAGACCCCAAAGTTTTAAACAACCTTTGATTGCCCCAAAATAGTGATTGATAGTCCAAGGGGAGGCAGTGGGAGCCCCAAAATGCAGAAGCACTTGTTGTCCACTGCTATCATTGGCAAAGGTGACTTCATGCTTGATTTTTACATAAATCATTTGTGAATGAATATCATTATACATCAAAGCAGTTAGTAAGACGATAACATGTTTTCAAGAGTTTTAAGCTTAGGTTGTATCAGAACAATAGCGTGAGAATAATTATAATGTCACAGAACCATGGAATCTATAACCATAGATGAGCTGGTTGTAATCAACAATTTTTGGAGTGTGGACAAGCAAGACAAATGGGAACAATGTTTGTGAGGTTTTCATTGCCACTGAATCCTACCTTGCTCAAGAAGCACTAGTAGTCCACGGCTATCATTGGAAAAGGTGACTTTATGATTTATTTTTACATAAATTATTTGTAAATAAATATTATTAAACATCAAAGAAATTAGCAAGACGATAACACGTTTTCAAATGTTTCAAGCCTAGGTTGTCACAGAACAAGAGTATGAAGAATAATTATAATGTCAAGGATCCCTGGAATCTATAAACTCTAAGAATTAGTATTTTCTAAAAATTATGATATATTTTCTTAAAAAATTATTTCAGCACAAAACTTTTTGGCTACGTATATACACACAAGATACATACATTTACATATACACACACACAGACAAATAACATTTAACACGGCATATATATGCTTATGAGAGCCAATGTTCTCAAGGCACAAAATTATGCTTTCTCCTTAGAACAGATTCGTGGTGTACATGAAAGAAGCAATGCCAACTTCAGTATTGATTGTAAAACTTTGTCCTAGAGTATCTTGGACCATTTCTCTAACAGTGAACCTATGGTGCCCCAATGTGGCATAACATTGTCTACAACGATAGCCACATCTTTTTCTCACACCCAATCTATTGTAAATCAATTACTAGTTGTTACTTTGCATTGGTCATTTTTTTCTAATGCTATAATCTCCTTGATATGTATACATTGTGCAAAAGGCAGCTTCCTATGTTATATACTTTGTTCAAGATGTGCTTGTATCAGTGTCATATTGAGCACTTGAACTTGGGAATCAATTGTCACCACCTCTAGAACAAATAGTGTTTCATTGCCCAGATAATATTCAGAAGAGCCAAGTTTCATTTACTTGTCCTGGAGATGAGCATTGAGCTAGGTGCATCATTGCAGCAAGACAACCAATATCTTGCATGCGGTTGTAAGTGCTCTTCAAAAGAGTATTAGTCAAGCATTAACTAGATAGACACCAGGAGGTTCCTCTATTGCAGCTCTCTTCTCTAACTTTTTTCTCACTCTAGCTATTGCCCCTTCCTGTGTGAATGCATCTACTTTATCCATCTTCTCTTTTTCAGCGTGCCCATGAACCTCCTCTATGAACAACACAAGCAATAATAGTGATTAGATCAACATCAAAAGGTCTTCTATCATATATTAGAAGGGTCTTCAATGCTAAAATTAAAGTGTGTATTGCCAACAACTCTACCTAGCAATGGAAATCATTAAGTACAATGCTGCCCATAGGATAATGACCACACTTATATTCCCATCAAGATTACTTTTTGAGTCTTTGCTACAATGCACACATCTACTCTTTCAATGTTGTCACCTCTTTCAATAACTCTTTCTATGTGCCTCTACTATAGCACACACATCTAATCTTTCATTATTGCCACCTCTATCAAAGACATCTCAGTAATTGTTTTTCTGTGAATGCAATTGCCATTATTACCAAGTTCTCCCAAAACTCCTCATACACAAACACGTCTAGTTTGGGTCCAAGTTTTGGGTCGATACACCACTAGGTTTGCCTAGGTTCTATATGGGTTGGGATTGGGGTTGATTCTAAGGCCACTATGCCACTAGATTTGCCCAAGGTCCTACACAAGCACCCCAAGTCCCCTATATTTTCACACAAGGACCCATAAGTAACCCAAGGTACCCTCATGAGGTCAAGGAGAACCCAATGGTATACTCAAGTGAACCCGAAAGGACCCATTGGACACGCAAAGAAGAAGAAAAAATCATTTTTAAGACATTTTTATAAACAATAAAGTGTCAAATACATTTAAGTGATAAAATTGTGAAAACCATGAAGGTTTATGTGGTTTCAAAGGCCTAAACTTGGCCTTGGTGGCAAGGGTTCTACTCCTCGACCTCACCTGATATCGCAAAAAGGAACACACCAAGGGTGCTGCCCCAAACCTCCACAAGAGGTGCTGCCCCTCAACCGCTTGGGGGTTTCCACTCCTAGGACCCCACTAGTTATTGGGATCTCTCATCACATAAGAAACTTGATTACAATGAGTGGTGTCATGGAATCGGTATCTAACTCTTGAGTCAACTAACTTAGACCTTATCATTGCACAACTTGCCAAAAATCTGTTCACATTAGGAAGTATCTATATATGGCATGGCTAGTGGAAGTGGCATTATAACCCATTGTTGTTCAAATCAAATTGAACCAAATGTTGACTTTGATGCTCTCAATGAAGAGCAATATGACAATTATCAAATATTGATCGTAATTTTCATTATGTACTAGCATTTGACAAATCGTTGAATTATAAATTTGAGTCTTTTCTTTTTTTTAGCAAATTATGAGGCATTTAAATAATTTATTTATTGGCAATTATGAGTATAATTGAAGTTATGTTTTATAATTTCAAAAAATATATTTATATATATAGCAAAACCAATACCTATATACAAGGATAAAATTGGTGTATTGTCATACTCCTACTCATCCCCATAACAAGACTGGCAACTTAGGCAGTTACCATGAAATTGGGGAGGTGTCACTCTTTGCAACTTGCAAATGCTAGAATAAAATCTACAAGAGAAACCAAAGGCAGCATATATTTAATCCTACAGTCATTAAACAGTATTAATATACTCAAAGTCCAGCTCTGATGGTTATTATGTAATTGAGTTATCAAGCATTTTGAGATAGATGACATGAAATGTCTGCATGTCTAAGTTCTAAACTTTGATTTTTTGAAATGAACACTTATTGAATGGGATTTAATAATAATAATAAATTAAAATATTAAAAATAAAAATATTTATTAAAATTTAATTATGTTCAATGAATGGCCAAGAAGCATGAAATGGAAGGTTATGAATCCCTCAAGAGTTCAATTTTTCATAATTCCGACACTTCGAAATAGTGACTTCCTTATCTTCTTCACATCCCTTTCTATTAATCCTTTCTTGGTTCATATGCTCAATTGTTTCTTCCTTCATTCCTCATTTGTGATTTATTAAATTCCTTGCTTTTATGATCTCCTTTTAAGGAAATCTGTCTCTTTCATTCCCAGCATTCAAGGATCACTCATCAATCATCACTAATGAATCCATCACGCAATCATCAATTATCAAATCAAGCAAACAAACCATCAGAAAATCACCCCTCTATCAAGTCGGTATTCATTCAATCATCATTCACCAATATATCAAACTAGCAGTAATTTCATCATCAGTCATCTAGCCAACAATCAATTAATCATCACTCACCAATACCTCATTTCATCCAAACAAAGTAACTAATTCTTACCTAATTTTGATGGATCATCCAAGGGTACAAATCAAGCTTGGATTCAGAAATTGGATACTCACTTTACCCTGAATTCGATGAAGGAGACTGAGGACATCAAATTTCTTCCCTTTACCTTGAAGGAGCTGCACATGAATGGTGATACCATGGTTTAGTGACACAGGGTCATGGTGGATAGTTCTTTATGATCAGTTTTGCACTACATTGATAGAGCAGTTTGACTGCAAGGATTCAGGGGCACACTCCAAGGAGTTGGCTCAATTGAGATAGGTTGGGACACGATGCATACATTTCAAAGTTTCAGCAGTTGTCAGTAAGTGATATGACAGAGAATAGATTGGTTTCTTGGTTCATAGAGGGTATGACAAAACCTCGGGGGTTACAAAGCTTTTGATCTGTCATCCTTGCAAGATGCTATTAAGCATGTAAGGAGTGTGGAGCTATCTACACCACGGGCTAGGTTTCCCAGAAAATTTCTGCAAAGACCCTTATCGCAGACTTCACCACAAAGGAAGGACAAGAAACCATAACAAACTAGACCAGAGGGTGAGATGTCTAGGCCACTTGGTGGTGTGTCTCATGATTCAAGGGAAGACTTGAGACAAAAAAGGTTTTGCTTTGCTTGTCGTGAGCCTTGGATACTTGGACATGAGTGTAGAAGTGGGGGTCAGGCGTGCTAGATTGAGGACTTTGAGGAACCTTGTGATGATGAGTTGGAGGAGACACAAGTTCGCAATGAGCAGCTTGAGCAGATGGAAGGGGAAACAGGCACAGATGAGCACCAAGATGATTTGGCACAGATGTACAGCACGATTGCATCCCTCACTCCCTCTCCTCATTATAACACCGTAAAGGGTGTTCTGCAGGAACAACGAGTTGTGCTGATTGATAGTGGGGCTACCTACAACTTCATTGATGCATCCTATGTGAAGAACCAGGGTTTGAAAGTTCTGGAAATATTGTTGTTTTTTCTATTATCCCTACTTGGCAATATTGCAAATCAGACCAAAAAATTAAAGACACAAAGACAAAGTTGTTCAATAAGAATTAGAAACAAATAGGTAGTTATACACTACATCATTAAACAGGTTCATAATATTTCCAAGATCCAGTATCCTCAAAAGAATTTAATCAAGTGAAGAAAAAATTCTAAAGGTATCTATCCTAATTTGTGATTGCTTGAGGTCAAGCAATTTTGGGAAGAGCGGACTGTAATGTCCCCTTTTTGGAAAAAGTTTTAGTAATAAAAAATAATAATCAATTAAAATATCAAAAATAAAAATTATAATATAATATCAAGGTTGCACGGGGCCGGGGGGCACTTGGGTACTTCTGGTACGGTACGGGTATGGCTATTTTTCAAAATAGGGGACAGGGGTACTTGGGTACGTCAATTTTTTTTAATATAATTTAATATTTTATATAAAATCTGAATATATGAGTCATGACAATCAATGAGTTTTCAAAACAAGAACAGTGATAAAGTTTGCAGATGTAATTTATTGTTATCAGTTTCAGATTTGTAATAATAATATATGCTAAATGTTTAGATGCATAACAGAGTAGGCAAACTTGAATCATGAACAAGAAGATCATAAATCGTATAACAATGACATATTGCAAATGATAAACTTCTGACTCAAACAGTGATAAAGCTTCTGTTAATCAGTATTGTATCAAAGTTTCAAACTGATTACATATTGAATTAAGCTTGATAAACAGCAAACTGGTATGCAAACAAAAAACTGAAACAAAAATCAGAAATCTTAATGCATTGGGTTTCAATCATTCAACAGCATTCCATCAAGGAATGGAAGTCATTAATCTGGAATAGAAACAGATTGCAGCAAATAATAATAGTCAAAAATATAATTATGGCATCCATTTGAGAAAACAGTTATTATTTCATCATGATGCATTTAATTGGAGATAGTCTAGCAAATTTGTTGAGAATTCATGTCTTGGATTTGTGAGGTGTCTTGCAAATAGGAATGACAGCCAGCCTTCCGAGTTCACGAGAGTTGTACAAAAAATCCTTCATTCATCTTATCAAGTATGCCACCACAAGATGTATGGACCAGAAATCTCGCCGTGCTTGTGGGCTAGGAGGCCGAATGGACTAGAAATCTTTTCCATGCTCTTGGGCTTGGCTGAGGAGGGCGGCCAGCCTCCAAGTTGAACTGGGGGAAGGAAAGGACACAAAATCCTTCCATGCTCTCAAAATACAAGGAAGACCATCATTGAGATTGTTGTTTGCAAGCATTTCCAACAATTTCCTAATATGATTGACTATAAGGAATATGCCTTGGGCCAAATCTTAATGATGTATGGGTGTACACATTTAGATACAAATAATGCTTATATGGATTTAGATGGTATCATGGATTCTTGATACTTAATGTTTTTTACATCAGTTGCTAGTGATTAATATTGTTTGCGGGCCCTAATCCAGGAATATCCCATAAAGGGCATACAAATTGGAGATTTTATTATAAAGTTATATAGCTAGTAATATGATTCTCATCTTAAGTTGTAATTACTGTTTCAGGACTAGATTCAGATAAATCCCAAAAAGGAACAATACATTTTTAAATAAGAGGTTTTAGACAGCGGATTGCATTCATGTATTTTAGTTCATTGATTGCAAGAAAGAAATAAACTCAAGATTGGATACAAACTCAAACTTCTAGCTAGCATATGCAACTGCCAATGCAATCAGATCCTTGCATGCCTGGCAAAGCATCTTAAAATGATGATGTACGCAGAAACACTTGGAATTTGGAGATCTCAATTACCTTGGCTTCCATGCTCATGCTACACTAGATTCAAGACCACATCTCATAGACATTTCTCTTCCAAAAAGAAGCCAAGATACACCAATGGATCCAGGTGCACTCTAAGCTTGCATCTGGGACATAGTAACCCCATATAAGTTCATATATACTGCAGTGATGACCGAATTGATTGTAGACTTCCCAAATAGAAGGCACGGTTGTGAAATCTGCTCACAATGAATTGCATTAGGGTAATTTGTCAGATGATGCAATTTCTTCAAGTGGAGTTGATGATCAAGATGTGTTAGTCTTGGAATGCTTTTATGGTTTGTTTTTAAGACACAAACAAGCTTAGACAATTCAATTAGAAACTTACACAATTGGTTTATAACATTTAAGCAAAGGGAACTCCGTCAATATCAATTGGCACTCACTAACCTAGATTAATATTTGAACATTCAGCCTCTTATGCTAAAATTAAATTGCACAAAACAAAGAACAAAAAATGTTTAGGGTTAGTTCAGCAGGCTTAATCAAGTGATAAGGCAGAGCAATTACCATTCAAAAAGTCAGGTTTCAAACCTGCAGGGCACACTACCAATATTAAAAACATCAGTAAGCTTGATCCAGGGGTGAGGCAGAGCGATTACCATAGAAAAATCCAGATTGAAACATGCTAGACAAGTCCCCTATGCTACAGAATCCCTATTAAAGCAAAATACTCATGCGTGTACCATTTGGCATAAGACATGGATTTAAATTTAAAAAAATGAAATGATACTTATTAGGGAATACAAGGCGGGGGCTGCTGCTCCTATTTTTCATGTGCAGATGGCCACATATTATGTTTTCAAATGCCCTGTAGAGAAAAATTTTGAATCTCAATAACATAACAGAGTGGGCTATTTTTCCAAAGAAGAATACACAGGGCTATTGCAAGGTTGAGAGTGGCCGAAACCTTTCCTACCCCTACTTGGTATTGGTATATATAATCCTAAATGAAAGCCCGCTTATGGTGAAAACTTTGGAACAAAACGAAAATTAATAAATACATTTTAACAGTTGAGCCGTGCAAAGGAGTGGCAAGCAAATGAACTTATTGTTTCAAGGGACCATTTTACTGCATACGACTTCATTTCTGTCTCTGCATGAAAAAGAATGGCAACCCCTTTGCATGGGACCGCTGCTCAATTATAATAATAAAAATAAAGAATGTATTAATGATTATAGCTTCTTTCGGATAAAAACGAGATTATATATATATATTATTATATTATTATATTTACACCAAAGGCGTTTCCTATTTGGAAAGGAGGAGCTAATTGGATATGATCAATGGTTGACGATAACGTAGAGGCAAAGACGACCATGTAATTCATCGAAGGCGTCCATCGTGTTTCGTCATTTCTCTATGGTTTTTACATATTTGTTTGTTTTGTTTTATTTGGCGACATTTAAAAAATGACGCTAAGGAGATCATAAAGCTAAAAAGTACGGGCTCGCAATTGGCCATCATATTTACAAGTTTCAGATGGCGTACTTATTGGTTTTGTGAAGATGGCTTCGAGCACGTCAAAAGTATTGACAAGCGTTGCAGCACAACTTTCTTTGGACAAGCCATAAGCCTGCAGAAGCACGAGAAGCACATCACACAGCCCCGAAAATTGAAAGACAAACTCGCTTCTCAGAATATGAAGGTCGACCAAGGACTGGTTCAACACACTTATAATGAAAGAGAGCTTTGAGATTTAGTTTGCAAATCAGGTCCTAACTCTTAAGGCAGGGGAAACTGTGCATTGGACACTATAATGGGGCAATCTAAGTGTCCTTATAAATAAAGTGAAGCCTGTGTAGTGCAGGAGAAGTGAGACAGTTGTCAGAATCTTGTGTAGAGTACCCTAAACAACAATGAGTGACTCATCCCTAAAGTGAAGGCTGCTGTGCAGAAGGACGCGGCATGATCGGAAAGGCTGTGATTTTTCAAATAGAGAGAAAACAGCACAATGGAAGTAGCTCTGAGGGGCGAGGCCTTTTCCAGCAAGAAAGCAGGAAGTTGTGCATTTGGCAATGTGCTCCGCCAAAAGCACAACAGAGAAGCCTTTGCAGCAAATGGCTGACCTCCACCGCCGCCGTCACACTGCGACAACTGCACAAGCCATCAAAGCCGCCATTACAAACATTATTCAAGCCCCCCAAAAAAGAAGAATCTTGCATTCAAACAATAAACTTACCATTAGCGTGGATACGACAAGAAGCAACAGAATTCCATCCTTATCAGTCACAAAAGAATGTAGAGAAACAAATCTTGATATCAGGTCTGATTTGCCCATTGCCCTTATTTGGCCCTTCTTATCTTACGACCTTAAAAGCATTGACTGTGTGAAATTAAGGTTTTGTGACTCTGATATCTTATAGAGTGCAGCCATGTGGATGAATTTGGGTTTGCGGGTGTGCTAGATCTTGTTGTCTGTATCATATTTATTAGTATTTTAAATGGTCTTCACACAAATTTGGCAATAAGCTATTTACAACTTCCTAGGCACACAAGTGTGCTTGAGTACCTAAAATAAGAATAATTATTTACAGTAAAAGAAGTTGTCTATATTTTGTTTTAGAAAGTTTTAGCTCCTATTTCTCACCCAGTCCTGAAAGTCTGCTGACTTGTCACAAGCACAATTTGGTCCCGTGACACTCTAATGCCTTGTTGCTAGGCATCAATGCATGAGTTGAGCATTTTAATAATAGTTTTCATTTACAGATGTATCCAATGGCCTCACCCCTGACTAGTCTTCATCTTCCATGTAGCTTTGAATTTTCTTTCAAAAAAGGGTTTTTATCACACGACATTTGCTCTATAATGCACCTAGATAAACTGCAACAAAATAAGCTAATAATAAGAACAAGTAGTAACTCAATCATCAATTATGTTGATTCAGTGAGCTTTTTATTCAAGCCAATCAAACATTGGCTTGTTATAAAATGATTTTCTCTGCCCCTTTTCCAACTAGGCATCCAGAACATTATTGTAGGAATCAAAAGGCATTTCTTTATCATTTTTAGATTATTTCACTTCTGTCTAAAATAGCCTCCACAGAAGCATGTCTCATGACTTAAGCTCCTTGTTATGATGAAGGCATTTCCCTATATAAGATGGATGATCTGAATTTTGACTTCAACGATTGATAGTTGCGTAGAATAAGTGGACGACCATAGGATACATCGCGGCCACCCATTTTTCCTCTCATTGTGTAGAAACAGAATAAGCAGGCAACCTAATGTCCGCTCTCGTTGAGTAATTCAAGATCTGTAGACTTAAGCTCAACATGCCTTGAAACTTGTCTGGTCGTTTTTGGCCAAAACTCTTACTAGAATTTTCTCTGAGAATGTCTTGTTTATGAGTCTTGCGAATGGGGACTGTTTGTGAAGGACACCTTCCATGGGCATGCCACAGTTGAGGTAAGGCAAGTCCACTAGACCTCGCAGCCTTGCCTGTTTTAAATAGACTATCTAGAAGGCTATTGGACTTCATCTGTAGACAACAAAGATTTCAAATGGCATATTAAGGCTCACAGCCTGGGAAAATCTTTTCTACAACACCCACATGGTTCCAAACCAAAAATATGCAAACATGAATGGTGCGGTGTTGGAGAAGTTAATTTGTAATCAAAAGATGGCTGCTGAGAAATGTGCAAACAGTCAACAGGATCTCCATTCGGGCTCTACAAGATATAAAAACATCAGAACTCAAAGGAACCCAACCTCAAATAACAAACAAAGATGGCATTTTAAACATCACAAAATTTTCAACGATTGGTCTGAAGGCCCTTTTGATTCTTTCCATGTCAATATTTGTTAGAATTTTCAATGATTGATCTAAAATCCCTTTTGATGCTTTCCATGTCAATATTTGTCAGAATGGAATTTATGCCTTTTAGGTTTTATGTTTTTGGTTGATGAAATTATTGTATATTCCTTTTGGCAGGGGAACTTTCCCTGAGATTTTGTTCAAATCCAACTCCTGCAAATCAAGAAATCTTTGTTTATCATACTTAATGAAGATACCATGTGGCCAAGGCTTTATGATGTTTCGTAGCTACCATTATTAGACCAACAAAAGATCCAGGCATGGATGCATTCTTCCAACCCATGCCACAATAGTAGCTTTGGAATAGGTTATGGATATTAATCAATTCACAAAGGATAGATACATTTGGTCAGAGGCTGTAGTTGCAACTGCCCTGGTAGGTCTGTATACAAAGTGTGAAAGGATAGACAAGTCATGCAAAATGTTTGACAAAATGCCGAGCACAGAAATGTGGTTTCGAGGAATGCCATGCTTGGACGATATGTAAAAATTTAGAAATTCTCTGATCGATGTATGTGCAAAGTGTGGAAGCGTGCAAAAGGTAGGTGAATTGTTTGATAGAATACCACAAAGAGACTTCATCTCATGGACTACAATAATTGAAGGATATGCAAAGTGTGGAAGCATGCAGAAGCTAGGTGAATTATTTGACATAATACCACAAAGAGTCTTCATCTCATGGATTGCAACAATTGTAGGATATGCATACAATAGATGTGCAGAAAAGGCTTTCGAAACTTACAAGCAAATGTAATTGGCAAGTGTAAAGCCAAATTCCACAACCTTTACCATCATGCTCCGAGACTCTGCCAAAATGGGATCTCTAGAACATCCATGGAGGCATTGCTGAAGGGGGATTTTTGTCAGATGTTGTAGTTGCAACTGCCTGACATGTATGCAAAAGTGGGTTTCTTCTTTTGGGAAAAATAAAATTGCAAAATCAAGAGAAAATAGGATATAATTAAATAAGCTTGGAAGCCAGCGATCTTTTAAGCATATGTGCCTTTATATTAAAATAGCTGGTATGCTTATAAACATCATCAGTTGTTGTGCTTGATAAACACTAACATATTTTAATTGAATTTTCTAAAGGTTTAAGAAGATGTCGGCACTTGGCATGTGTTTAGAGAAGGTTCAGATTATAATGCAAACTATTTTTGAACCTTATGTCTAGGCAGATCACCGTGAAGAACATCTTAACATGCTCTGTTTTAACAAGGGATGATCTTTCAGTTGGTCTTTGGTGATTCTGATTTCATAAATGAGGTGGAGATTATTGATAGGATCAGTCATCGGAATTCGGTGGGTTTGAGAGGTTATTTTTATTTCCAGCAACAACATTGAAGGGCAAAAACAGTTTTTGATTTATGGTTATATGGTTAATGGCAACCTGGATGAGCATGTTTTTGAACAGGGAGAGAAGAACATGGCACCCCTTAATTGTAAACAGCTCGGAAAAACATCTCTATTGGTATTACTGACAATGGTCATGCTGTAATAGTTGTTACAGAAGGTGCGAGATAGGAACTTGTTGCTGAATGTATGCAGAGTATGGATAAAGCAAATGCTTTAGGAAACCAGTTACTATTGCAGATTGATTTTTGGCTCTCCCAAAAAAAACTCAAAGCAAGTTTACAAAATTTTCTATAATGTTAATTCAAAAACTTTATCGACATCCTAACCAATATAATCTTTCCAAGCCATTTTTAAAAATAGTCATATTGTTGTCTTCGGGATCATTTTTTGTACAGAACACAAAGTACTGAACTTAAGTATATTGCTATGTCTCTTTCCATCACCAATATGCCTAGATTTGATCCTTTTGTCTGCGTCTTTCTTTCTTAGGCAGATTTACCTCTCATCACTTTGCATTCAAATAATTTTGAGTGCCACCTAAAGGATCTTAACTTTCGAGGCTGGAAAAGTAGATATTGTCTGATCCAAATACTCTATTTTGTGGACTCAACTTCCATGGTTCGTGCCATTCCAACCAATGCATTGGACAATATTTATTGTTCTCTTTTGGCCCAAGATGTCATTCATGGAGTTGGGTGCATGAAATTTGCTACATGCTAGATGATGCTACTATATGTAAACAACAATATCTTTTCTTATTTATGTCTTTGTGTTTATAGTAAGTTTTAATCAGTCCCTTGATAGTCTGTTGTCTATATCTGTGATTTCATGAATATAAACAAGCATTTATATAAATTTATCTGTTGAAAAATGTGTTACCTGTCTATTTCTTCAACTAAAAGCTTGAGTTGACTGAGGTGGGAATCAGAGACAACTATTCTCCTAATTTTAGGAAATTAGGCCTCAGTTCAGGTCAAGAACCTTTAGCACTCTGTTGGTATCAATAAATTCATTCATTCTAAATTTACAAGCAAGCATATCCAAACCCAGTAAGAAGCTGAGATCAGGAACACTGGAAAATAATGTACAAATGCTAAAATCTTAGGAACCATTTATAGCTCTTCCAATTACAAATTTAGGAGTTAAATGCTTTGCTTGTAGATGTGTAAAGCTCCTCTTACATTTTATGATTTATTTCCACGCATCTAAAACTCAATAAGTTCATGTTATATTTTCACTCACTGCAACACCTATGTTGATGTTGTCTTTATAATGCAAATTTTGTGGTTCTTAGAAATTTAATGCCCTATAGGGATAGGGATAGGGATAAAAAAAGGAATTTGCACATATCTATTTTGTGTATATTCTACAGTTGTAGAAAGTCATGATAACACATCTTTACAGAATTCTACAAAGCAATTTACTCCTATTGAATCTTCGGCGTACCCATTGCACACCAAGGTGCGATTGCTAGTAATATATATTTATAAAGCGACAGAAAGCTAATATAAGGTGGCGGTATAAACTTTGTTTATTAACATATGCAAAGGCTGTCACTACCACAAAGTGGAGTGCCGAAGAGGCACCTCCACAATGGGCGTGGCTCCACAAGGAGTCACGTCCATCGTGGAGATGCCTCCACAATGGAAGGCTCTCCTCATACTTATACCCTGTCGTGCAGTGCTAAAGACAATACAACAGCGACATAAGTATCATAGTCCCATGCATATTGTCTGCAGTACGAAACAGTAGTATATTCAGTGATATATACACAGTATCCTGGAATCATTTACATTAAACATTAAGCCATTCACAGCATTTTGATTAAATATATAAACTTGAAGATATTATCACTGAGTTTAGTGTAATATTCATTCAATAGCAATATTCATATATTCAGCTGTAAAACCAATATAAATATCTGATCATAGTCTTAACAGGATGAAAAGCTATCTTCATTCTTCATTGTAATCAGGGTTCACCTATACAAGAGCCTTGTTCAGTTAATTTATAATTTATCCTGATGTTGATGACCGTTGGGTGGTTTGACACATGAAACATTTTTAAGATCGTTGTGTTCCCATTCTATCTGGAAACCCATTCCTTAACATTCTCGATTGGTAAAAGTTTTAAGTCTCTTCTAAAAGAAAAACATTGAAGGTTTAGGGTTTAAAGAATTTAGGGCTCACCTCGCTAATTGAAGTTCACGGTCAACATCGAGCGAAACAAAGCAGAGCTTCTCCTTAACATCATCCATGATATAAGTTTCGTCCATCACGTTCACAGCTCGGTAAGAAACAAGCTCCTTGAGATAATTAGTGAGCGCCTTCCCGCCAAGGTCAATCCTCTTGACCCCATAATTGATAGTAAAATTCTGGTAGACGGGAGCCGCGTGCGTGAAGGAAAAGCCACAGTCGACGATGAGGCTACACTGTGTCCTGGCCAGGAGACTGATGGGAGACCTGCTCGCCTCGTACAAATGAACCAGCGAAGGCGAGTCCGCGACGTAAAGAGATTGGAACCCTAGATCTTCAAACACGAGCTCGTCCGTGGCCTTCTGGATGGAGGGCAGATTGAAGAGGGGCTCGACTAGAAAGAGTCCTGCGGAGTCGGATGGGCGAACCTTCAGCAGCTGCTTGAAGAGACGCTCCCAAATTTCCTTCTGCATGTCGGCATTGACAAGGTAGCCGCGGTCGAAGGGCCGGCGGATGGAGATGCCAGCTATGTCGTCGCACTGATGGAGTTGGTCGGCGACGAGCCATTTCTTGGCTGAGTGGGGGCGGGCCAGGCAGTTGGGAACAACGGCCGTGGGGTTTTTGTTGCCTGCGAATCCTGCCTTGCAGAACCCCCCGCCATTGTCTAACACTATCATTGGGGAAGGAGACCCCATGCTGGATTCTACATAATTTTTACACTGCCAACGAATGTGATTATATGTGCGCTGCGATTGGTAAGCCCCGCGAAGTGTTCTCACTGACACAGGGGCTTGGACCGCCTCTGAACAGTAAAATAGTGAGTAATCTGAGAACCAAATACTCTTCTTACAATTTTTTGCAGCCTACTACAGAATGCCGCGGAATGGAGCTTTGATGGGCTAAATACAGGGAATACAAATTTGTAACGGTCTGAAATGATAAAAAAGCAAAAAGGCCTTATTTGGGGTAGGATAGATAAATTTAATAGATTTCTTGGGGGAAGGGGAGGTGTATAGTTATTGTTGTTGTTTTAGGTAGTAACAAGTACTACTTAGTGGTCAATATTTGTGTTAATATTGTAATAAAATAATAAATATAATAATAGTTATCATTAGTATTTGTCTATAGGCTAAGTAAGTACTTGCATCTATTTTTGGATTTCTTCATTAACTAGTGATTAAATAATTGTTCTGCACCTGAAAATAAATTCAATTTTATATTTCATTATAAGTTTTTTCATTTGTAAAATATAGATGCAAAATATTTAACTTTATAATATTTAGAAATTAATTTTTGATCATCTCATTGATAAATGTGTTTGAAGTCTTATTACAGGAATGAACCAATTAAAATTTACCATGTTTTTTATTTATTATCGGATAATATATATTTATTCTCATCCATAAATTTTGTTCCATTCTGGCAATCATGTTTATACTATTAATTTTTATAATATATTATAATTTAAATAACAACCTATGATATTATAATATATATTTATTTTTATTCATATTTTCAAAGTTTTTTAATTTTAATTTTTATTATATACTAATTATACATTAACAACTATTTATGTAAAAAAATTATGTAATTTTATTTGCTTATAATTTTTATTTTTCTTTACAAAATATTAATATTTAAATTAAACTATATTAAATTAATATTTAATATTATTATAATAGTTTTATTTTGAAAAACTTATTAAAATTTAGTTTAAAAGATCAATTTATTTATTTATAATAGTTTTAATAAAAATTCTTTTATAAAAATTTATTACTTCTATTGTAACTATATAAAACATAATAATTAAAAATTAATATACTGTTATTTCTAGTATAACTTAAAAATTTATAAAAATTTATTATTTCTACTATTACTATATAAAACATAGTAATTAAAAAATTAATATACTATTATAGTTTCTACTATAATGAAAGGCAAGTACTTAGCCACTACGTGGCACTTGTTAATATTGTATTAAAAGTAATAAATATAATAACATAAGCAAAATATTTGTATTAAAAGTAATAAATATAATAACATAAGCAAAATATTTGTGTTAACTATAGAATAATATAACAGTAGAACATTAGTTTGAATAAATTGATTAGTCTATTAGTATGCAAGTGAAATTATAAGATTGAAGTTATATATTTTATTTTGGTACATTGTCCTTTATTTTAATTTTGAGAAAATGACATTACATTAGAAATAATAAGATATATTGTAATATTATCTAATTATATTTGACTTATCTCAAATATTATTTTTTTTAAAATATATATTTTTAATTATTTTATTAACAAAGTATATATTACTAAATTTTATAATAAATTTAACCTAATTAAAATAATATATAATATCAATCATTATAAGAAATAGAAAAAAATAGAAAAACAAAGCATTTCAAAACTAATTACTCATTCATACGAGTACTTTGAAAAATAGTTATAAATGTCTGCCAACAATTTCTCCTCACTTTTTAAATCTATAACTTTAATTTTAAAATATATATATATATATATATATATATATATATAATAAAATAAAATCTAAAAAATCAATATAAAAATTAAATAAATGGCTAAATTTATGCAATATAGCTAAAATGTGATATTAAAATTGTGGGTCTTTTATATTTGAGGAATTTCTTGTATAAGACTCAATTTATTTTAACCAGTCATATCATGAATAAGTAATTTATGTCAACTATAGGCAATATAAGATTTTTCACTCAACGAGAAATATTTTTTAAATTTAATAAGAACAAACACTAAAGTTTGGAAAATAAAAACAAACTAACTTAAAAACAAGTAAAAAAAAACTTAAGCAAACTATTGAAAACTAGATAAATATTCAATGCATAATTAAACTTTATGCTCTATCCATGCCCATAACTAAAAGATGATTTCTTCCTCTGCCTTGGAACTACTCTCATCTATCATCTCCAAAGCTTCCTTGAAAAAATCTAATTTTTTAATGCCTTTTTTAACTTCCTATTCTTCCTCATAGAAATGACATCTATAGTATACCTAGAAATAAGGTCAAATTTGTGTAAGTTTTTTCCCATTGTACTCTTTCATTTGGCCTATCATTTTAGTTTTAGTTTTTTTATAGTTTAATTTAATCATAAAATACCCCATTTCTTTGATACGTATTAATGTCAATGTTCATTCAAGATCGATCTATTTAAAAGCGCGGGTTTTTACTAGCGCGTCTATCTTTTACCTTAATTTATTAGGGGTTAGTACAAATTATCCAATATTGCAACGACTTGTATTTTTATAGATCCACTTAATTCTATGTTATTTTATATTTTAGTAAGGGAATTTTACAAGACTTACCTTCTAATGTACTTATTGATTTTAAACTTGTATTTTTATTAATTTTTTAATTTTGTTTTCAACTTAATAAATGTCAGTATTTGCTTTTAGTTTTGTAACTAATTATAATTATAATTTATATTTAGAATAATATTTTTAAAATAGAATATTATTTAAATAATAGTAAAAATTATTTTTATTGAAATGAAGTAACATATATTTTTTTTTGAATTATATATCGATTGATCAAAAAAAGGAAAGTACAAAAGGAGGAGTGGGGAGGCGGAGCCTCAACCCACCAAAATCAAATCAAAATAATAATTACATAGAAGGATCACCACAGATAACAGTTATCGAGAGTAAAAGCAACAAAATGGAGCCAATAATAGTCAGAGGAGAACATCATTATAGTCTTCAACCCAAGAGGTCCATCCTTGAGCACCCTCCATCCACACAACTTTCTTTCTTTCCAAGACATGAGCGAATAATTCAAGTTAATCAAAGTAGGGCCCTCTAGTATCCCTAATTTCCTTAAGCAGCTTTTTAAGAGCATCGTCAAAGGCAGCCTGATTGTCAGCAATACTGGCCCATTCAAGTCCATTTTTCATTTCGTAGATAAACATGGTGGCATGGCCATCGTGGAGAAATCTTTGCAGCTTCTCCTTCTCAAGCTGCATCACACAACAAGTCTACGAAATAATTTTAAAACATATGAGTTTCCTAAGAAACACAGTAAGAGTTCTGCCATTGCCTTGAAATTTTTCCTCATTTCTATATTTCCAAATAAACCAAAGGATGTAAGAAGAAAGAATATGCCAAAAAAGATTAGCATCCTTTTTAAGACCAAGTATAGATCCAGTAATAATATCAAAAGTAGAAGCATGTTCAGTTATGGAAATTCCAAAAAGCATCCAAACTTCCCTGGCAAAAGAACATTCAAAGAAAATGTGCCTCATACTCTCAGGCATCTTGCACACAAGACAAGTATCAAAGCCACCTTGTTGAGATTTAATAGGCAGCCTATCCAGCAAAAGCTACCATTTGAAACATTTGATTTTGGGGGGAATAGGAGACTTCCAGAATTTCTCAAAAGTTTTCTGCCACTCAGGGGGGTTAGTATTAAAATACCAGATGGAATTGAGGTGTTGTAAAATAGAGGAGTCGTTATTGAGGACTTTATAAATGTCTTTAGCTTTAATTTTAGGGAGGAGGGAACCATCGTCCCAACAGAATGAGAGGCATCTATGGGAATCAACATCACTACTGTGGGGAAGATTGAGAAGGGCACATGCATTCTTGACCATGTTAAAGGTCCTTTTGTGAGAAGCAGGGAGGTCAAAATTGGTACTAATAGCTTGCCAGCTCATAAGATTGTCATTCTCCAAGATGTCCATAAAACACTTAATCCCTTTGCTATGCCAAAATCTAGCAGAACAACCTTGGGTTAAGGCAAGAGGCTTCCCATTATGATGAAGGTTCCACCAGATAGACCGTTCACCATGCAGAGAATTGTTGTTATCAAACTTAGAATTATAAATGAATCTACGCACATGTTCCCAAGCCTTCCAGATAGATTTAAAAACCCAAGTACCCTAGACAGAGATAGGAAATGAGCCAACAACAAGATCAGAAAAGGGGAGATTTTTCCACGTTTTAGCATACTTGGGGACACCAGCCTAAATATTATTTCTTATCAACACCTTCCAAGGTTCCTAACCATCAAGGGCCTGGAAAATCCATTTAGCAGCAAGGGAAATCCCTTGCTGCCTGAGATCTTTCAGACCCAATCCACCAAGCATCTTGTCAACATGGCACCAGCTCCATTTGACAGCATAGGCCTTTCTATTTCCTTTCCCATCAGACCACAGGAATCTCCTGATAGCCTTTTGAATCTCAAACACCTGGTAGTTACTAAACATCCAAACAGAAGAGTAATAGATGCTATAAGAAGAGAGGATCTTTTGACAGACTTGGACTCTTCCAGCAAGGGACAGCACTCTATTATCCCATTTATTAAGCTTCTTGTTAATTCTTTCCTTAATCCAAAGCCACATATCCTTAAGGGAGGGGGAAATGGAGAAAGGAATACCAAGGTAATGCACAATCTTGTGAGGACCACCCCAGGAAAAACCAATCTATAGAAGCCAGTCCAGGGGTTCCTCTTCCCACCCAAGAAGGATGGATTTGGAATTGGAGAATATTAATAGGTATATTGGATTATGAAATAGAATATTATTTGAATAATAGTAAAAATTATTTTTGTTGAAATGAAGTAACAATCTTTTGAAGAATATTAATAGGTATAGTGGACTATGAAATATATGTGTGTGTGTGTGTAATTTATATTTTGTGTATTAAATTTAATAAAAAATTATATTAGAATTAAAAATATAATTATATATTTAAGATATAATTTATATTGTTTTATAATTTATAATAAAAAATATTTAAAATAATTTTAAATAAATAAATATATATATATATATATATATATATATATATATATATATATATATATATAATTTATTTTTTGCGTATTAAATTTAATAAAAAATTATATTAGAATTAAAAATATAATTATATATTTAAGATATAATTTATATTGTTTTATAATTTATAATAAAAAATATTTAAAATAATTTAAAATAAATATGTATGTGTGTGTGTGTATATATATATATATATATATATAATTTCTTTTTTGTGTATTAAATTTAATAAAAAATTATATTAGAATTAAAAATATAATTATATATTTAAAATATAATTTATATAGTTTTATAATTTATAATAAAAAAATATTTAAAATAAATATTTTTAATAATAATTTTATTTTAATAGAATAAAAAAATTATTTAAATCAATCTCATTCGTTCAAAATAAAGATATTTTTATCACACCTTTTTTAATGCACAAATTTTGCCAAAAATAAAGTAATGTAATTAATTGTAGTTAAATAAGAAATATAATCAATTTTAATTTTGATTTATATGTAAAGTAATTAATTCAATTAGAGATAAGATTATAGTTAAATAAGAAATATAATCAATTTTAATTTTGATTTATATGTAAAGTAATTAATTCAATTAGAGATAAGATTATAGTTAAATAAGAAATATAATTAATTTTAATTTTGATTTATATGTAAAGTAATTTCTTTTGGCCTTTTTAGCTTTGTCATAATTGTAATGTTAATCTTGAATGTCTATCTAATTTAAATTTTAATAAATTTGTTAGAATTATAAATATATTTTAATTAGTTATAAAAATATGTAATTTAATTTGATAGCCATCAAAAATAGAATGACATATCTGAATTCAATAATATAATTGGCATAATTCTATACATTTGATATTAAAATATTAAAAAATAATAAAATTTGGTATTAACTAAAAAATTATAATAATAAAATTTATAATTAGTTTATAAAAATTAAAATTGAAATAAATTACAATACAATATAATAGTATGTAGAATATTTGGTAAAAATAAGTGGCCAAAAGTATGTAATATGACTTAAAAAGTGGAGGAAAAATTGTTCATATTTTGTCTTCATTCCTGAAAATCTGTGTATAACACCTCAAAGCTATTAACCAATCATAATGAGGAATATTATTTTTTAGAATTTAAAAACATAAATAACATACAAGTAGACTTTAAAATAATAAAATATATTTGAAAAATGAAAAATAACTTATTTATAATTGGTTCAAAAAACTATTTTTAATAACTTGTTAACTAGTAGAATGCAAAATTCATTACAATAGTACTATGCCTTGCCGACAAGTACTAATAATATAAGTAGTCAGATTTATTAGATGCATAAGGGTTAAAGAGAGGTTATTTTAAAGTGTTGTCTAATATTTATTTAAAGATGTTTTAATATTTTATGCACAAAAAAATATGTACTTTATGCACAAATATTTTGTTAGATATTCAAAAATTATCATATTAGTACATGATATATTTGTTAATAAGCTTTTAGTTATCATTAATTTGGTTCCTCTTATGTTAGTAATTGAAGGCCTAAGTGAGCAAGGAGTGAACACTAATTGGAACATAAATGGTAACTAGTACTCCCCCCTTAGATCACAATTATACAATGTAGTTTATAAAACAATTAGGTGAGAATTGAATATAGAGTATTGTTAAACGTTCAAATTTGATATATAGATTGAATGAGAATCAACCTCTAACATAAAATACCAAAGGAGCTTGTTGCTTCACTTGATGCCCTAAAATAAGCTTTGAAAAGACCAAAGGATCCCCCATCCTCATGTGTTGTTGATGTAAATACTATGTTGAAAGATTCACCAAAGGTGAATTCTTTGAACTTTGGTTTTGACCCTGATGCCCCTCGACCTAAGTACATGACACAAAATGCCCAAAAAATTTCTCTAGAGAGGATCAAGGGACTATCATACCCCAAATTTAAAATTGTGTCCATCCCCAAGATTAGTTTAAATAAAGATCATGCCCCTACTGTCAATCTCTTGGAACCTCTTGAGAGACCCAACATTTCCTCCACTCCCTAGGGTGAATGTGTTATTGTGGGAACCAATGACCAAGGTGATGTGAAAATAATGGAGAACTCATGGTATCAGGTTGATATGTGTGGAAATAAGGATGATGTAGTTGCATCCCTAGATGGGCTTGATGCTCTCAAGAAAGATAATAGTGATAAAGTGGAGCTTAGCAATTTCTCCCCAATGGTCATTCCTCCCCCTCCCCCCCCCCCCCCCTTGCCTCCCCTCCCCCCCCCCAAGATTCACCACTTTCTATACAACAGTTTAGTCATTGTATCCTATGGTGTCATCCCTACCCAAGTGAGTGGACCAAATGTTGAGTCTATTGTGATAAGTAATGTTGAGAAGATGGAATATGGGGAGATTGGAGTAGGGAATGTGACACATTTCTTTAAGGCCCAAAAGGACACTAAAGTGTTTGTCTTTAATGCACACAAGAAGAAAAGGAAAGTTAGAACCAAAAAGATTAAGTAGGATAAGAATATTGAACCCAATACCAAAGTGGATGGAGAACCCTCTGCTAAGAAGAAGAGAGGGAGACCTCCTAGTTTGGCCAATGATAACCAACCTTCCAAATACCCTAGGTAGCAACTCCCAAGTTGCTACAAGAGATTTAAAGCTCCCATGGATACAAACCCATAATGTTTTATATATATTAGATGCTCTTCTCATAATGTCAAGGGGTTAGAATCCTCAGACAAAAAGTATGTCAATAGAAGATTCCTCATGATACATAGAAAGATTGATATCCTCTTACTTCAGGAACTTAAGGTGGTTGGATTCACCCTTGACATTAACTTAAAATGCATCTAGAAAGATGCAAGACACTTTTGCACCAAGAATTAGAAGGGCAAGGGTGGTGCTTCTATCCTAGTTAATCCTAAGTGGAGTAAATGCATTTCAGAGTGGGCATGCTCTCCTTGCAATAGAGCATTTTGGATCGTTCTAGTTAAGAACAATGAACTTGAGTATGGTATCTACAACATATATGCTACTAATGATCATAAAGAAAGGATAGAATTGTGGAAGTGGTTATTTCAACTTAAGAACATCCCATGGATCATGGGAGGGGATTTTAATATGATTGAGGGACCGTAAGATAAGGTTGGAGGCTTGAAGTTTGAATGGAAAGGTAGTGAAAAGTTCTTTTGGTATAAAATGATAAACAAACATAAGCTTCTAGATCCTCTCGTTGAAAACAAGTCTTCACACAATGGAATCTAGCACACCTAGTCTAATTTCTAATAGGGAGGTAGGAGGATATATTGCAGACTAGATAGGTTCTATGTGAACAAGGAAGTGGTTGGTTTTAGAAAAGATTCCAATAGTAATAGTGTTAGTGTTTTTCCTTACACATTATTCGATCATCACACTATTGCCACCTCCATCTTTACTCTAGAAGAAGAGAGTTGTGAAAAGAAGAGGTGTGAGGGATTTTCTCTCAATGTTAGGATTTTAAGAGATGAGTATATCAGAACCGTGATCAAACAGTCTAGTTCCATTGGTATGTGGACTCAATAAAACAACATTTGGAAGAATCTCTTTCAATTAGCAGAGAAAAAAGGCTAAGGACAATGAGTCTGGTATGCACAATAAATTATGCTTGGCTGAGAAAGTTATTCAGGATGACCTAGAACCAACTTGGAAACCCTAGAATCCTTGACTCGGTCTAGAGATGTCCTTAGAAGATTGTAAAATGTCAAGATTCAAGGTGCAAAGACCAAGGCCAGGATTCAATGGATCAATCATGGTGACAAGGGATCAAGACACTTTAGATCCTTAAGAAAAAGGAGTCCAAGGAGAGGATTTATTACTTATGTGAAGATGGGAATGTTATCAAATCTCAATATGACATTTTACATGCATTTACTTCATTTTACTCCAAGTTGTTCTCTTCTAGGGACAATGGAAAATATTTGATGAGAGATAGGAAGGAGATCGGTAACATTATCCCTAAGAAGGTTTCTAAAGAAGATGTATAAGAGTTGAATTATGATAGTGATGACAATACCGATGATGAACTTGATGAGCTTGAAGCACTTATGGCCTGAAGATTGCCCAAAGGAAAAGGAAGGTAGAGAGGTAAGCTACCTTTAGCATGCTTTAATTGTAAAGAAGTCAGTCACATTACTGCTATATTTCCACAGAAGAAAGATGATGATAGATCCAAAGACCAATCTGAAGGAAGCTATGGGAGAAGAGTCAATAGAGGTTACTAACACAACAATAGAGACAACCGAGATGAAAAAGGCAAAAAGGTATGTTACATAGCCAAAGATATTGAAACTGAATCTGATTCTGATGATGATATAGAAGTTGTATTTGTTGCTATGAAAGATGACTCAGAAGAGGAAGAGAAACATGAAGAGACAACACTGATCTCTAAAGTAAGTAGAAATGATGCATGGATCATAGATAGTGGCTGCACACATCATATGACCGGTGATGTAGAGAAGTTTGATCATCTTGTTGAATATAATGGAGGATCTGTGAGAATGGGAAATGATGCACCTTGTATGGTAAGAGGTAAAGGCTCACTGATGATCAATGACAGACTACAATGTGAAAATGCATACTAGGTAGATGGACTAAACTATAATTTGATAAGTGTGGCTCAGTTGAACAACTTAGGCCACCGATTGGCTTTTGAGAGCAAAAAGGTGAAGATTTATAATGATGGAGGAAGACTTGTTAGAACTGGTACAAAATCCAGAGATAATCTATTCTATCTTGATATGGATCAGTCTTCTTGTTTGCTAATAAAGGATGAAGATGCTTGGTTGTGGCACCGAAGGTTATGCCATGTGAACTTTGACAACATGATCAAGATTAGTAGAAAGAAAAGAGTTAGAGGACTACCTAACTTAAAAAAAATTGATCATGCTATGTGCCATGAATGTCAAAGAGGTAAGATGACTAAGTCTAGTTGTAAAAGCAAAGACTACTCAATAAAGAAGATACTTGAGTTGGTTCATACTAATCTGTCTGGTCCTATGAGAACTCAGAGTTATTATGGTGATAGATATTTTATTCTTTTTGTTGATGATTACACTAGACTGATGACTATTATGTTCTTGAAAGAGAAATCTGAAGCCTTCAAAATGTTTAAGTGGTATAAAGCTAAGGTAGAGAAAGAAACTAGAAAAGAAATAAAATGCTTAAGATCTGATAGAGGAGGTGAATTTATCTTTGATGAATTTACTAACTTTTACAATGAGCATGGAATCAAGAGGCGGGTATCAGCACCGAGAACACCTCAAAAAAATGGCATTGCTGAAAGAAGGAATAGGCCTATAATTGACTATGCTAGAACATTGATGATACAGAAGCATGTTGCTCAGACATATTGGAGGGAAGCTATCAACACAACTGTATATGTTCTTAACTGAGTACAACTGAAGAAGGACTCCAACCGAACACCTTATGAACTATGGTTTGGACACAAACCTACTGTAAGTTATTTTAGAATTTTTGGACGTAAATTCTTTATCTTCAAAGATGAAATAAATGGCAAATTTGATTCTAAAGGAGATGAAGGGATATTTCTAGGATATTTCACTACAAGTAAAGCATATAAATGTTTGAATAAGGCTACAAATAAGATTGTTGAAAGTACTAATGTTCATGTTGATGAGTTTGATGACAAGTACATGGAGGAAAGTACAATGGAACTAGAGGATTACACTAGATTCACTTACATTGAACATCTAGAGTATCTACCAGCACTGCAAGTTGTAACAACCGGTCAATAGGGAAACAATGTAGTACAATAGGCACCACAAATTGATGAACATGAAGAAGTTTCCAAGCAAAGAAATGAACAAGAAAGGAGAAATCAAGTCTTGGCTAGTTTTATCAGCAGACATCATCCTAAAACATAAATCATTGGAGACAGACATGCTGGAATGCAAACCAGAAGCAAAACAAGACATGGTACATGTCTAATTTGTGAGTTTGAACCTAAAACTATGAAAGTTGCATTAGAGAATGAAGAATGGGTTAATGTAATGAAAGAGGAAATATAACAAATAGAAAAGAACAAAACCTGGTCCTTAGTACCCTGACCAAAAGATAAGAATGTTATCGGTACTAAGTGGATATACAGGAATAAATTAAATGAAAATGGTGAAGTCACAAGAAATAAAGCTACATTAGTATGCAAAGGATATGCACAGGAAGAAGGCATTGACTATGGTGAGACATTTTCACCTGTTGCTAGATTAGAAGGAGTTAGAATGCTACTTGCATATGTTGCACATAAGAAATTCAAAGTCTATCAAATGGATGTGAAGTCAGCATTTTTGAATGGTATACTTGAAGAAAAAGTCTACATTGAACAACCTGAAGGATTTGTTGATCCTGACAATAAAGACATGGTATGTAGATTACATAAAGCTTTATATGGACTAAAGAAAGCAATGAGAGCATGGTATGAAAGATTGCATACTTATTTGTTAAGTATTGGATTTGTAAGAACAAGTGAAAACAGCAATTTGTATGTGAAAGGTGATACTGATGATACTATTATCATTGCTGAAATATTTGTTGATGATATCATCTTTGGTGGCTCAGATCTTGTTTGCAAGGCATTAGCTGATGAAATGCAAAAGGAATTTGAAATGTCTATGTTCAGAGAGATTAAGTTCTTTCTTGGACTACAAGTGATTCAGTAGAGTGATGGCATATTCATCACACAATCTAAATACATAAAGGAAGTACTAAAGACATTTGGCATGGAAGATGCTAAACCTGTGGGAACACCGATGACTACTGGATGAAAATTGACAAAGGAGGATGAAACTACTAAGGTAAATCAGACACTTTACCAATCCATGATTGGTAAGTTAATGTGTGTAGTTCACAGTAGGCTAGATATAGCACATGCTGTGGGTATAGTTGCAAGATTTTCTACTAATCCTAGAGAATCACACATGATAGCTATAAAAAGGATCTGAAGATACTTGAAGAAAATAGAGAATTATGGATTATGGTATCCTAAGAAAGGGAAGTTTGAACTAAAGGTTTACACCGATGCTGATTGGGCTGGAAATGTGGATGACAAAAAAAGCACCATCGGAGGAGCATTTTTCTTTGGTGAAAGACTTGTAACTTGGACAAGTAAAAAGTAGGCTTGTATTTCTTAGTCTACAGCTAAAGCAGAGTATGTTGCTACTACTACTAACTATTTAAACATTGCATATATCAAAAAAGTGTTGGAATGAATGAATGAGGTAATCACTGACTCGGTGATTATATATTGTGACAACACTGGTGCTATTAATATTTCAAAGAATCATGTGATGCACTCTAAGACAAAGCATATATCTATTAAGTATCATTACTTAAGAGAACAAGTGCAAGAGAAGCAAGTAAAGTTAGAATTTGTTACATCTAAAGAACAACTTGCTGATATTTTTACAAAACCTCTACCAAAGGACACATTTGAATACCTTAGGACTAGACTTGGGGTCTGTCCCCTATCTATCAATCAATAAGGTGATCTGGATGTTGCATCAACCTACTTTTATTAGAAGATCATTCATGTTGATGTAGCATAGTTCACACTTTGAATCATGTTCAAGGTTGTGATTAAGTTTGAGCACTTGAACCGATGAGATATCAATATACAAAGATATAGAGGAAGTACTGAACACCACAGAGAGTTAGTTGGCTACTACACAACTGATTGTTTATTTATTTCTTTGGCATTGTTGTCAAAGGGAGAGATGAACAATATGAAAGGAATGTATTACAATGAAAGGGAGAGATGAACAATATGAAAGAGGTTGAAAGGTTTGAAAATACAAGCACCGATGAGAACTATCTAAGGGAGAGACAATCTGAATGGAACAGAAGAACTGAAAAGATTACAACTACAGAATGGTAAAGCTATATTACTTAATGTCGGTTCAGTAACGTAGTGATTAAACATATTAAGTCTATTCGACTTACAGCATTTGTTCACAAAGTTGTAGAATGTATGTTTGGTATGTGTATGGTACATTTCATATTACTTGAGTTGCCATCAATGCCAAAGGGAGAGATTGTTGGACTACAACTGATTTGGAATCTGATTGAAGGATCTGTGATTGCAAGATCACTAAGAAGTTGTTGATTAGATATGGAATATGATTAAATTAGTATTATGTTGTCATTGATGTCAACTAGTTTGACAACACTTATCTTGTAAGTAACTACACCGAGACATCTTAAGAAAAGTGGAAAAGAAATGAAGAACTAAGAAATCTACATGAGGAAAGATGTACAAGACAGATGAGGATAAGGAACACATTGAGTAACTTTTTGATGAGTCTATGACTTGATGATATTGATTTTATTATGTTACATTCATCTATAATGAAGTATAGAGCTGAAAGACACAAAGCAGTGTTGTCAGTAAATGAAGCATTTCTAGTATACATCGACAGAGTGTAGTGTATACCGATCACAGTATTAACCGAGTAGTGTTCACCGACACATTCTTTGTTAACCGAGGAGGATAGAATGAATTAAATGATTAGTTTAGCCGATAAGATTAATGAGCTAGGAAGAGTATAACATCAAGGTAATAGATAAAGTTTGTTATGCAGATCAACGACTGACAAAATGCAAGGAAGATCTAATGGAGCAAATTGAAATGTGTTATTAACACAAGTACTGAGAAAGTTTTAAGCGGCAAAATCTATGAATGTGATTAAGTAGAAAAATCTGATGGTGGAGAAGAAAATGATTTACTCATCTATATAAGAGAACAAAATTTATTTATGAACAGAGCCAGAAGAAGAAGAAGCTACAGGAATTTTGCATGAACAAGCTTTCATGCATTTTGATCATACTGGTTAGTGAGAACAGAGCTACAGAACAATTATCGAGCTACAGAGAGCTATTACCGATGGACAGTAAGTTGATATAGTATTGAATCTAAAGTGAAATATTGATCAGAAGGATTTGTATGGACTAAATATTGATCTGTAATCTGCAATTGAAGTTATATTAAGGAAGGTCATTTTACTATTACATATTTAACCATTGTATACATTCTAAATCTCTTAACCGAGTTGACTCTGAAAGTCTTATGATGTATCATTCATAGAATGAACATTGTTATCATGTCAACCCCATAGTGAATGCTGGTTGGAGGATAACTTCTAGTCTAAAATCCTCTAACAAGGTCACACCTGACAGTGTGTTTGTAACCTTTAACAAGGTTGGGTCTTAACTGACCTCACTTCAGAAGAGTGAACAATTTTGGGTTGTCAGTCCCATGTGGTTTTTCCCTTTACAAGGTTTCCATGTTAAATCTCTTATGTTATGTGTTGATTGTGATATTTGTTTGTTATCATACTTTTCATGTTACATGTTAGATTTGATCGGTAAACTATTATAAGTATTAGACTGGTAATCGATAAAAGCATAGACAGTGAGAGTTATTATTGCTTACCAACGAGCAAAAATTAAAGAAGATGTTTTGAATTATACATATTTTTTTGGGACACTGGATAACTGATTCACCCCCCCTCTCAGTTATTCTAATAGCTGCACCTTTGTGATGAGCTTTGCCAGTTCTTTCCCTTGAGCACTGATTTTGAAATTAGATGGTAGTTCTACTAGGTCCAATGGTCCTTTGGGATGAAGGCCATATACTTTTTGGAAGGGGGTCTTGCTGGTTGACCTATTCATGGAGTCATTGAATGCAAACTCTACTTGGGGAAAGAGTAGATCCCAACTCTAAGCATATTGTTTGGTTAGGCATCTCAAGAGATTTCCTAAGGATCTATTTACTACCTCAGTCTGCCCATCTGTTTGTGGGTGATAGGTAGAGCTGTAGGTTAGATTAGTTCCTAGTTTCTTGAAAAGTGTCCTCTAAAAGTGGCCTTGAAACTTCACATTCCTGTCAGATACAATTTTTTGAGGTAGACCATGGATCCTAACTACCTCTTTAAAGAAAAGATGTCCAATATGAGAAGCATCATTTTTGCTTTTACATGGTACAAAATGGACCATTTTACTAAACCTATCCACTATCACAATAACACTGTCAAAACCTTATTTTAATCTAGGCAGCCCCACTACAAAATCCATTGAGATTGACTCCCATGGTCTAGAAGGAATTGGTAAGGGTTGATATAACCCTTGATTTTTTGACATACCTTTATCTTGCTGACAGATGGTGCAAGTCTCTATGAACTTTTTAACATCATTGTTCATCTTTGGCCAAAAATAACTTCTTTTTACCATGTCTAATGTCTTGTCGATGCCAAAGTGTCCTCCTAGGCCACCACAGTGCTTCTCCCTTTTTATATTTGTCCTCATTGAACATTTGGGGATGCATAGTTGAGCTCCTTTGAATAGGAGTCCATTCTGAATTAGATATTCAGAAAAATCAGTATGGTATCTTCCAACCATGTTTGAACAAACTTGAAAAAAATTTACAAAATCAGGATCATCAGGGTATAGATGTTTGAGGGAAACAATTCCCACACTTTGAATTTGTATCTCTTCAACTAGACCAACCCTCTTGCTAAGGGCATCTACCACTTTTTTTTCTACACCCTTCTTGTGCTTGATGTTGAAGGTGTAGGCATGCAACTATTCCATCCATTTAAGATGACTGACAGAGAGTTTTTCCTGTGAATTGAGAAAACTTAATGCATGGTTGTCAATATATACCACAAATTATTTTGGGATTAGATAGTGCCTCCATTTCTTGAGGGCTTGGACCATGGCATAGAGTTCCAATTCATAGGCTGACTACTTCCTTTTGGCCTCATTTAATGTCTCAGAGAAGAAGGCAACTGGCTTACTTTCCTGACTTGGGACTGCACCTATGGCTAAGTTACTTGCATCTATCTCCACAATGAAGACTTTGTTGAAATCAGGTAGAACCAAGATAGGATATTGGGAAACTCTATTTTTCAAGTATTAAAATGCATCATTTTCTTCCTTTGTCCAAGCAAACTTATTTTTTCTTCCTCCTTTAATGGTGTCAAGCATTGGTGCACACACATGACTGAAGTTTTTGATAAACTTCCTATAGAAGGTGGAAAGTCCATGGAAGCTTCTTACATCACCTTGGTTCTTTTGTGGAGGCCAATTGATGATTGCTTCAACCTTCTCAAGGTCCATCTTGAGGGTACCTTGTGAGATCACAAATCCTAGGAATACAAGTTCCTTCTTCATAAACATGCACTTTTCCAAGTTGGTCACCAACTTGTGTTGATGAAGTCTCCTTAGTACCTATTCCACATGATAAAGATGCTCCTCCTTGCTATGACTAAATATTAGTATGTCATCAAGGTAAACAACAATAATTTTTCCAATAAAATTAGTGAATATATCATTCATAAGTATCATAAAACTACTAGGGACATTGCTTCACCCAAAGGGCATTACTAACCATTCAAAAAAACCTTCAGTAGTTTTAAATGTTGTTTTCCATTCATCTCTTGGTTTGATCCTGATCTGATGGTATCCAGACTTTAAGTCTATCTTGGTGAAGTTGCAAGCACCTCCTAGTTGATCCAATAGATCCTCAATCCTGGGCATGGGGAATCTATATCTTATAGTGATCTTGTTTAGGGCTCTACTGTCAATACACAACCTCCATTTTCCATCCTTTTTAGGGGATAAGACTGAAGGCACAGCACATGGACTAAGAATTTTTTGAATGAGTCCTCTTTCCAATAGTTCAATGACCTATTTTGCAATCTTTGCATGCTACAGTGGTGTCACCTTGTATGGGGCCTTGTCAGATAGGGATGAACAAGGTATCAAGTCAATTTGGTGACTGATGTCTCTTAAGGGAGGGAGGCTTGTGGGTAGGTCACTAGTAGTGACATCTCTATATTTTTCAAGCAGTTCCTTAGCTTTATTTAGTATAAGATCACTTTGATCAGACCATATATTATCCTTGGGCTTAGAAATTAGGAAAAAAGCTTTAGTTTTAGTCTCCTTTAATTTTTTTAACATCTCTTTCTCACCCATGATGATGACAATAGGTCCTTTTTCAGATTTGTTATCAGGCAGGGGCTTCATAGTAAAGGTTTTTCCATCCTCAGTGATGGAGTAGGTGTTCTTCCTACAATGGTGTATGGCATCAACATCAAATTTTCAAGGCCTGCCTAGAAGGATGTGTGAGGCATCCATTTCAACAACATCACAAAGAACTTTATCCTTAAAATATGCAATTGAAAACTCTATCTGTGCTTGTTCTATTACTAGAGTTTGTTGGCTCTTTGTTAACCAAGAAACATGATAGGGGAAAGGATGTGGCTTCTTAGGAAGATTTAATTTCTAAACCATTTCACTAGATACTAGGTTTTTAGTTGAACCAGAATCTATGAGTAAGTTACATACCTTTCCATGGCATTTGATCTTTGTTTTGAAGAGGTTTTTCCTTTGTGGAGGCTCTTGGTTTTGTGGCACTTGAAGAAAGACTTGTTTCATCATCAAACACACTCCTTCTGGTTCTAAGTCCCTTTCATCTACATTGTCTTCTTGTTTGTCCTCTTGAATGAGTTGTGCTCTTCTCTCACCCTTGATTGTTATTATTCCTCTTCTCAGGGCACCTTCCTGCATGATGTCCTAACTGATTGCAATAGTAACATTTTAGGGGTCCATTTCATCTCCCTATATTTTTTCTCCCTCTATTGAAGGGTCTCCTTCCTCTTAAGTTCCCTCTTGAGTTTGAATCACTATTCTCTTTGTCTCCTTGGTCAGGGGTTCTACTGCTGCTACCACCATTTTGTCCTTTGTTCCAAGAGGTTCCTCTTCCTCTAAAGTTCTTCCCATTGTCATTGCTCTTTCCCTTGCCAAACTCCTGATTTCTCTTCCATTTCTCCTCTACCTTTAGTTCCATTTTATAGCACCTATTGACTATGGTAGGTCAGTGTAGGCTAAGTTCCTATTGAATGGATACTTTCAGACCATTCATATATCTTGCTAATTTTTCTTCTTCATCTTCTGCCACATTTGTCTTCATACATAACCATAGGAACTCTTCGGTGTATGAGCCTACATCCATTTATTTTTGTTTTTAACTTTTCTTCCTCCTATGGAGTTATACCCCATAATCCTTAGGTACATATGTCTCTTTGATCAGGGCTATCATCTTGTTCCATAAATTTATCATGCTCTTCCCATTCTTCACACTCTCTATTTGGATGAAGTTCCACCAAGTTATGGTTGCTCCCTTCAACTTGGATCTTGTCATCTTTATCCTTAGATTCTCAAGGATGTCCTCACATTCAAAGAATGTTTTCAAGGCCTCTATACAATTTAAGGCCAAATCTGCATTCATCTTACCATTGAAGACCGGTAAATCTATCTTCTCCTCCATGGTCCTTCTTCACATGGACTTTAAGGCATAAATGAGAGGTCTTTGGTCTGTAGGGATGTTCTATTTAGAGGTGTCTTCCTCCTCTTCACTCCCTTCTTCACCACCAGACTCATCCTCTTTCTCCTTATCCAACTTCTTCTCAAGTTCTTGGAGCCTTTTGGTAGCCTAGATTTTCTACCCTTTGTTCTCTCACCACCTTTGCTAATTCACTTTTTGTGATCCTTCCAAGGATCTCTTCATCCTTGGGAGAAAACATGGCTCTGATACCACTTGATGTAAAGTGGGCAGCAGGAAGCTTGAAACAGTGAATGATGGTTAAGGGATTAAACCCTTACACACCCAAATTATAGAGTGAAGTGCCCTATACCTATCACAAGTGTAGCAGGGACAAGGATTAAGGTTATCAAAACCTTTAAACCATAAGGGAAACCTAATCACTAGGTTCTACCAAGTCCCAAACACCATTAACCAAGATTGGTTATGAAGTACTATTGAATCAATTTAGGAATAATCCCCAAAAAATGACTAATAGGACCAAGGGTGACCTACACTCATGGATCTAGCCTATTTAGGTCCAATTAAAATATTTCCAATGGTTCTTTCACTTAAAAGCAACCCATACAACCTAGTTGCTTCACAAATCCAAAACTAGGCTTGTAGCCCTTCCTAGGAGAGTTTTTTATCATAGACCAAAATTCTTCCATTAAATGTGTTGAAAAATTTGGAGATTAAGATACCCTTTTGGACTTTATGGATCATATCCAAGCACCAAGATGTGAAACTGAATGAGGAATAAGAAAACACCTAATATAGGCAAGGCTAATAGGCCTAATTAGGTCTGCAATTGCACTACAAGTGCTATTTCCTCAACCCAATTCCCAAACCAATTATGGGAACATATGAGGGCATATATAAGGGATCTAAATCCTTATTTTTAGGTCTTGATGAATCCCCAACAAAGAATTATGTTGACTGTACTCAGTCACTTGTAGGTGCACACATAAAGATGTACACCTAGGGCATCATGGCGAATTCACTTCCCTACAAGTCACCACCTCTAACCTACATAATTTGAAATTACATAAACAAAACTTTAATTTCACCAAGGGGCATGAGATTCCCATGGTGGAATCGGTTAGGACACTCAAACCAATTGAAACTCTGGTTTTAGGCCTACAATCCAGGCAGCCAGACAAAAACTTTGATAACTCTCAATCTAGGATTGATCAAAACATGAAATAAAATGAAAATGAAAGTAGATTCATATTGAAATATTTTAGTTTCATAAATTCATTCCCTCCTATCTGTACCATTATGTACACTCCAATTATTCTCAGAATTTGCAGAGAAATGGTTATATTTTTATTGATTCAAAATGCCAAATTACATATCCTTACCTTCCACCCACCTAGTAGGGCTTATGAAGGCCTCCCCCATTAGTTAAAAACTTAATTTCAAACTATATGACCATTGGGGGGTTGTTTACAACTTTTGGAAAAAGTTGTCAAAGTTGCCAAGCAACTTTTACAACTTTTTAGAACTTTTTCTATTCTAGGTGACCAAGATTGGTCCATACCTAAGACTAATGATCCAACATGGATCCAAACCATTAAAACATGAAAATATAAAAATCCTAATATTTTAGGCCCTTTGACCATCTTTCACCATAGTTGACCAAGGGCTTATACTTGTGCCAATCTTGGGACTAGGCCTTCAATTTGGTCTAGATGCCTAAATGATAGATCTAACCTAATCTAGATGTTCTTAGGACTTTGATGAATCATCCTTTATTGTGGGTGCTCCTACACCATAAAGAAGTAGAAGCCACCGGATTAGGTTGAGGGTTATTCCTTGTATGATATGATTGAGCTATCGAATCTTGGTCATTGAAAGACTCTAAAGACTCCATAGGTTTACCTTTGACACTAATGTGAGGACAACCTTTGATAGTCAACAAGGGTTTTGAAAAAACCATATTAGTTGTCTCAACACTACAAATAGATTCACAAGAAGGAAGAAAAGAATAAATTCTAGGAGGAGAAGAGGTAGGATCTTGATTCTCCATAAGATCATCACTAATAGGGAGATCATTAAGAGAATTTATATCATTCTCTGCTAATGCCTCATCACTAGAAGGAATCCCAAATGGAGGTAAAGCATCTATAATGTCATCTTCTTTCACTAAAATGTCTGCATAAGGGGAGTGTGTTTTAGAAAAATAATCACCATCATGTATTGATATGTCGTCCATTAATAAATCACCCTCTTGTATCAAAGCTTCTTCATGAGGAGAGGATAAATCAATGTCTTTATCCAAGGGATCATTCACAATGGTTTCGTGAGGAAGAAAAAATCAACATCCAAAGGTTCATCCCAAATAGGAGGATTATCATCTCTATCAATATAGTACATTGTAGGGTTTTCATAATTCACTAAAGCTTGATCCACAGAGGGGGAAGAAGGTAAATTATATTCTAAAGTAGGCTCATAGAAAGGACATATAGTAGGAGAAGAATTAACATCAATCCTCAACTCATCTCCATAAAGAGAAATATGATGGAGATATAGATTAAGGTCATCTTCTTTCTCTAATATATCCTTATAAGGTAATTTAGAAGAGGACAAAGAAACATCACATGCACTAAATGAAGTCTTTCTAGGTATAATGCCATGTAATGGTAAGGTAAGAGAGGATGTTGTGTAATCCCAAAAGTTTTGGAAAACATTTGAAACAACTTTTCCAACATGATAACAAATAGATCTAGATATATCCAAATTCATTTAAACAAAATTTATAAACATGAAAAGGAAATCAAACACAATAGGGCATCTAATTCCACAAAGCAATGTAAATGTTTTTGTATTTTTGAAGAAATTTTTCAATTTTTTTGTATTTTTAAAATATAAATGCAAGAGCATAAAATAAATCTACTCTTATTGTAATATCTAACACAAAATGAAAATCTAACACCAAAAAGATAGAGTTGTCATAAACGGGTTCACCAAAATGTAAGATATAAAATAAGTATGGGGTCCTAGAACAATGGTTTGCACATAAAAGAGACCCTAAAGCCAATATTTTATACATACATGAAATTATATTGATATGGAAAGTAAATATAGATGATTAATATTAAAATAAGGAAATAAAGTTACTTACCTCTGAAAAAACATTAGCTGAAAACCTTATCAAACAGTCTCAGAAACTGTTGATTTTCAATATGTTATATTGAAACTGCGAGATCTACAAAACCCAAAAATATTTTCTTGATCTGATGATAGGTTGACCTTGAACTAGGGAGACAAAGTAGACCTTGACCTAAGGTCTACCTTAACCTAAAAATGTGACCTTGACCTGCAAAGCTCGAACAAAAAGTTTGACGAAAAGGGTATCTAGATTTGCACTTTAATTCATTGTCCCACACCTGTACCTACAAGAAAAATGGTTTTGCCTTATTCAAACCCCAATTTAGGAATTAACCTTGAAATTAAATTGAAATTTATGGAATAAACAAAGTAAATGGAACAATTCACCTTGCTTATGTTGAAATCCTTGTGGAGGATTCAAATCCTTGAATCCACAAGTATGGATGCTTCAAATTAATGTAGAATTGGATGTAGGATGTCTCAAATCAAATGTCTTTAGATCTTCAACACCAATCTTGAATGGATCTTGATATAGGAGGAGGCTTCAATGGATGGATGGAGAAATCTTCAACAAGAGGACTCCATAGAGATTGAATCCTTCAATGGGTAACAATGGATCTCCTTGATGAATTGGATCTTGAATTCTTGAAGGCTTGAAGATGAATGAATTCTTTTCTTCTCCTTCTTGCTTGCTTGAGTGCTTGAGAGATTATGAAGATGAGATATGAGATAGAGAAAATGAGAGAGGAAGGCTCCCTTTTATAGTGATCTAGGGTACAAACTTCTAGAGGGGCCACATAGAAAACAATAATTAAGGGCCCATGGCACAAAACTCTAGAGAGGTGCATATGGAGAGGAAATTAAATTAAAGTCTTCACACAAAACTCTAGAAGGGGACTGTTAGAAAGTAAAGTCCACCAAGATAACTAAGTGGGGGGGGTGAATCAATTATCAGATAATTATAACTTTTATCATCTTCGATAGCATTAAACCATATAAGCAATATAATTACCAACCATAGAAAAATATTCATACAAAATAACACAATGACACAAGATATGTTGACTAGGGAACCTCTTGATCAAAGAGTAAATCCTAGTGGGAATGATGCCCACAAAAGATGCACTAATGTGAATATTCCTTGTGAAAGGATGGAATCTGTTAGGAGTCTTATGAAATACATTCAATACATATGAATCCCTGTTAGGAGATTTTGAATCCCTGTTAAAAGATTCTAACCCTGTTAAGAGTTATGGAAGACAGAAGGACCCACTGCCCAAACAGCTTCAGGGTAAGATCATTGAATAGACTATCCAAATAATCTTTGTATTAATGAATAGAATAATATGTTACCTCTTCTCTAACTGTGCCAAACTGCACTCACTATTACATCAGATCTTAATTTCAGATCTTTGTACCTCGCATGTCTTCCTTCACAAATTCGCTTTCATACTTAGCTCTTTTCTTCACTTCATGCATACAACATTACACAAAACTACTGCTACCATATCAAAACTTCATACATCAACAAGGAAATACATTCCTTCCTTTATACCACACTTAAATAATTACAAATGAGTCGGCATACAATTACAATATAAAAGTTTCCACATGCTACACCAAAATTACACAAAACTATCAGCTTCCAAATACAATAAATCTTCACTCGTGTGACCTCAAATTCTATGCTATCATCCACATCACTATCAATGTGTCTTCAACTTCCCTTTAACTATGCTAAACTAGATTCCATCCTGATTAAGAGATATCATCTGATTTCCACAAACCGCTATTTAGGAACACTGCCTGAATACTGCTTCCACCAAAATGCTTATAACTTCCATGAATAAATGAATTATTGTCTGCGCTCTTAACCATAGACATATAACATATCAAAGAGTATATCCTCAACATCACATAGCTCCAACTACAATAACCCACGTGCGCTAATCCAAACTTTGTATGCTTCTCTGCAAATCTTCGGTAAATCACTGTGTTGACATCAATGACAATCATAGTCATAAATGCAACAACAACTACTATAGAATGGCTGTCAAATATTTAACATTCATTCCTAACAATCTCCCCCATTGGAATTGATGGCAACATAGATGAAAAACATCCAATGTTCCAAAAATCCAATACTACAACACTGCTTCTTCAAATCCTCTTCATCAATCAAATCTTGCTTCGTTATCATAATCGGTTCTCTCCAACAGATGCCTCAAATTGTTTTTCATGTATACTTCTCCTCCACTAACATCAATGATAGAAATTTCATCACTGTGTCAACAACAACTCAATGTCAAAAGACACTATTCAGAAAATACATTTACTAGAGTCCTCATGACTCAGCTCAGATACACATACTCCCCCATAGAGCAAGTACTAACATCTAGTCTAGAAGAAAGATAAGGCTCATATACCACTGGATGGATGCAACCAACTACATCACTTTTCAAAAGTAGGCTGGGGCATAACCCCAAGCATAACTCTCAGATACTCAAATGTATCCTTAGGCAAAGGATTTGTGAATATATCTGCTATCTGATCCTTTGTACTTATGTACTCAAGTCTGACTTCTTTCTCAGCAACTTTCTCTCTTACAACATGATACTTAATCTCTATATACTTTGTCTTAGAATTTAATATAGGATTCTTAGACATACTAACTATATCGGTGTTGTCACAATGTATGACAATAGGCTCAACAATTTTATTCCAATATCCTTCAGCATTTTTTTCATCCAAATTATCCGGTTATAATTGTTTGCTGCTGCTACATATTCTGCTTCTATTGTGCTTTGTGAGATACAATTTTGCTTCTTGCTTAGCCAAGAAACTAATCTTCCTCCAAGAAAAAATGCTCCACCATTGGTGCTTATCTTATCATCAACAGTACCTCCCTAATCAGCATTTGTGTATGCACATAAGGTAAAATCATCATATTTTTCATACCATAGTCCATAGTCCATTGTGCCTCTTAAATATCTCAGTATACTCTTTACTGCTACATAATGTGATTCTCTAGGTTCAGCTTGAAATCTTGCTACAATTCCAACTAAATGTGCTATATCAGGTCTTGTATGAGTCAAATACTACAATCCTTCAATCATAGATTTGTATTTATTTTGTTATACTACAGGAGTCTCATCTGTGCTAGATAGCTTATGTCCAATCACCATGGGTGTTCCAACTGGTTTACAATTCTCCATTCCAAATCTTTTTAACAAGTCATTCAGGTACTTTGTCTGACTTACAAAGATACCATCATTGTTTTTTGTTATCTATAATCCCAAAAAGTATTTCATCTCACCAATCATACTCATTTCAAATTCAGTCTTCATTTCATCAGCAAATTTTTCACTAGCTTCATCTTCTCCTCCAAAGATAATGTCATCAACAAAAATAACTATAACCAACAAACCATTTTCAATTTCTTTTGTGTACAGATTGCTATTAGTTGTTCCTTTTGTAAATCTCAATTTTAACAAATACTTATCCAATCTTGCATACCAAGTTCTAGGTGCTTGTTTAAGTCCATATAAAGCTTTCTTCAATTTTCATACCATGTCTCCTTCTTGAGTTAAAGGAAAACCTTCAGGCTTCTTAATGTAGACTTCTTCTTCCAATTCTCCATTCAGAAATGCTAACTTCACATCCATCTGATACACTTTGAATTTCTTGTAAGTTGCATATGCCAAAAATATTCTTACTCCTTCAATTCTTGCAACAAGTGCAAAGGTTTCTTCATAGTCAATTCCTTCTTGCTGTGAGTAACCCTTATATACCAATCTTGCTTTGTTTCTTACTACTTATCCTTGTTCATCCATCTTGTTTCTGAATACTCATTTAGTTCCAATAACATTCTTGTCTTTAGGTCTAGGGACCAATTCCCATGTCTTGTTCTTTTCAATATGATCTAGCTCTTCTTTCATAGCATTAGTCCAACTTTCATCTTCACAAGCTTCATTAGTAGTCTTAGGTTCAATTTGAGAAATCAAACATAACTGTTCTTGTGCCTTATTTCAAGTTAGAACTCCTCTTTTGATGCTCCCAATAATTTGTCCAATAGGATGATTTCTTAAAAAACTCTTGCTAGGTGTCACTGTCTCAAATCTCTCTTCAGATGTAGGTTCTTCAATGACCTCACTGTGGCTTTCATTCAAAAAATTACTATCAGTTTCATAAAATAATTCAATCGATCCAATGTTAGGTTTAGGATGTGCTTCTTCATGTGATTCATAATCAAGCATTCTTTCCTGAATTTTGAATTTTTCATGAACTTTAACATTTGCACTTTCAACAATAGTCTTAGTTCTTTTATTGAAACATCTATAAGCTTTTATTTTCAAAGAATATCCAAGAAATATGCCTTCATCACTTCTAGGATCAAACTTTACAATATCATCATCTCTCTTTATATAACATTTGTTTCCAAAAATTCTAAAATACTTAACTGAGGGTGCATGTCTAAACCATAATTCATAAGGTGTCTTGTCTATGTCTGCTCTTATTTTTACTCTGTTCATTGTATACATTATTGTGTTCACTGCTTCTCTCCAAAATATCTTCACCAAATTATTTTTAAACAACATAGCTCTTTCCGCTTCAGTCACTGATCTATTCCTTCTTTATGCAATGCCATTTTGTTCAGGTGTTCTAGGGGCTGAATAATATCTCTTAATGCCATTTTCTTTACAGAAGGTGTTAAAAACTCTCTAGAAGTAAATTCTCCACCTCTATCAGATCTCAAACATTTAATCTTCATTGCAAATTCATTCTCAACTTTATTCTTAACAATCTTAAACTTATCAAATGCTTCAAATTTTTCTTTAAGAAATGCAATCCACATCATTCTTTTAAAATCATCAACAAGAATCATAAAATACCTTTCTCCATAGAATCCTCTAGTCCTGGTAGGACCGCTCAAATCTATATGAACAATCTCCAGCTTCTCTGTAGATGTAAACTTCTTACTGGGAAAAGAACTCCTCTTCTGTTTAGCCATTACACATTCTTTGCAAATCATGTTAGTAGGCTTCATAATTTTAGGTAAATCTCTTACTACAAGTGTAGTACTTACTTTCACAATGTTATCAAAGTTTATATGACAAAACCTTATATTCCATAACCAACTATCATCAATCTTAGTAATCAAACATGTCATCTCAGTAGGATTCAACTGAAATACATTACCTTTGGTTCTAGATCCAGTTCCAATCATATTTCCATCTTTATCCTTTATCACACAAGTTTTCTCAGTAAACCAAACTTGATATCCCTTATCAACTAACTGTCCAACACTCAAAAGATTATGTTTCAATCCATCCACAAAATAAACATCATCAGTGTTAGTCTTTCCATCAAGAGTAATAGATCATATACCTTTAATCAAACAAGGTGCATTGTTTCCAACTCTAACAACTCCTCTGTCATATTCATTCAACTTTATGAACTTTTTCATGTCTCTAGTCATATGATGTGAACAACCACTATCTATAATCCAATCAGCTTTCTTTTTAACTTGAGAAACTAAAGCTTTTTCTTCCTTAACATCAGTTTCAAGATTCTCTTCTTTAATTGCTACAAATCCTATGTCATCATTATTCTCAGTATCACTCACTTAAAGTTCTTTCTATACTAGCTTCAAGATCTTCATCATTAGTATAATAACATTCCTTAGATCTTCTAGGTTTGAAATTGTTTCTATACTTTTTAACTCTCTTAGGACATTTAGATGCAAAATGACCATATTCTTGACAAGCCCAACATTTAAATATTTTCTTACCATCTAGTTCTCTTTTCACAAGCAAGGCAATACCTTCTTCAATCTTCTTGTCTTCTTCATTTCTAGGTCTGTTGCTGCCAGCATAATCTTCACTCACACTGATGCTTCTTGACAAAGTAGGGTGAATACTAAGAGCACTAAATGTTGTCTCCATTCTAGGTAAGTCTCCTGATAATCTCAGGTTCATTTCTGTTGCTTCCAATCTTCCAAGAAGAGTCTCTCTTGTAAATTTTGTTGTACAAGGTATGACTTGTTCAATCATTTGTGTTGTCTACTTAAATGCAAGAGTCAATGTCCTCAGAATTTTCCATATCACTTCATTCTTTGTCTTTGTTTCTCCACAAGATTTTATACCTATAATAATTTTTGACATTCTACCAATATAACTTCTAATAGATTCATCTTCCAACATTCTTATATCTTCAAATGCACATATCCAATTATGTAATCTAACTCTTTTTGCATGTTCATCACCTTCAAAAGTAGAGTGTAAAGAATTCCAAATTTTATGAGATTTTTTCAAATATTTTACTTGACTGTACTCATTCTTCGAAAGTGTTGTCAACAGTTCTTTTCTTGCAAGTATGTTACACATGAATAGATCTCTCTCATCCACAGTACATGTTTCAAGATTGTCCTCTTCAATCGTATTCTTATCATTCTTTGTAATCAACAAATAACCTAGTCCTAGACATAGTAGATGTGTCTTCATCTTTTCTTTTCAGCTATCAAAATTTACTCCATCAAACTTAGGGCTTTCTTTCCTAAAATTCACCATGGATCTCCTTAAGCTGTTAAACTTCTTTTTCAAGGACCTGCCGCTCTGATACCAATTATTAGAAAGTAAAGTCCACCAAGATAACTGAGAGGGGGGGGGGGTGAATCAATTATCAGAAAATTATAAATTTTATCATCTTCAACAAAATTAAACCATATAAGCAATATAATTACCAACCATAGAAAGATATTCATACACAATAACACAATGACACAAGATATGTTGATTAGGGAACCTCTTGATCAAAGAGTAAACCCAGTGGGAATGATGCCCACAAAAGATGCACTAATATGAATATTCCTTATGAAAGGATGGACTTTGTTAGGAGTCTTATGAAATACATTTAGTACATATGAATCCCTGTTAGGAGATTTTGAATCCCTTTTAAAAGATTCTAACCCTGTTAAGAGTTATGGAAGACAGAAGGACCTGTTAAAAGATTTTGAACCTCTTGATCAAAGAGTAAACCCCAGTGGGAATGATGCCCACAAAAGATGCACTAATATGAATATTCCTTGTGAAAGGATGGACTTTGTTAGGATTCTTATGAAATACATTCAGTACATATGAATCCTCGTTAGGAGATTTTGAATCCCTGTTAAAAGATTCTAACCCTGTTAAGAGTTATGGAAGACAGAAGGACCCACTGCCCAAATAGCTTTAGGGTAAGATCACTGAACACACTGTCCAAATAATCTTTGCATTACTCAATAGAATAATATGTTACCTCTTCTCTGACTATTACAAACCACACTCACTATTACATCATATCTCAATTTCAGATCTCTGTACCTCGCATGTCTTCCTTCACAAATTCGCTTTCATACTTAGCTCTTTTCTTCACTTCATGCATACAGCATTACACACAACCACTACTACCATATCAAAACTTCATACATCAACAAGGAAATACATTCTTCCATTATACCACACTCAAATAATTACAAATGAGTCGGCATACAATTACAATATAAAAGTTTCCACATGCTACACCAAAATTACACAAAACTGTCAGATTCCAAATACAATAAATCTTCACTCATGTGACCTCAAAGTTTGTGCTATCATTGACATCACTATCAATGTGTCTTCAACTTCCCTTTAAATACGTAAAACCAAATTCCATCCTGATTAGGAGATATCATCCGATTTCCACAAACCACTACTCAGGAACACTGCCTGAATATTGCTTCCACCAAAATGCTTATAACTTCCATGAATAAATGAATTACTATCTACGCTCTTAACCATAAACATATAACATATCAAAGAGTATATCCTCATCATCATATAGCTCCAACTACAATAACCCATGTGCGCTTATCCAAACTTTATCTGCTTCTCTGCATGTCTTTGATAAATCACTGTGTTGACATCAATGACAATCATAGTCATGAATGCAACAACAACTGCTACATAATGGCTACCAAAAATTTAGCATTCATTCCTAACAAGGACCACCCTTAATATAGAATTAAAAATAATTATTTAAGAGCCTTGTCACAAAATTCAAGGTAAGGCCAACCCCAAAGTTAATTTGAGCATTAGGCACAAAACTCAAGAAAGGCTAATCTCAAATAATAAATTAGGAATCCTATACAAATCTCAAGAAAGTTCCACCTCAAATATTAATTTGAGAATTTGACACTTAACTTGAGAAATAGTTGCCCCGAAGAGGGAAAAGATATAATTTTGATGAAACCCTGAAACTAGAACTTAACCCCGAGGATCCTGGACACTAGGGTCAAGGTTGAGGTTGACCTTGACCTAGGTCAGGGTCAAGGTCAACCTTGACCTAGAGGTGGACCTTGACCATGAGGTCAAGAATCTTAGGTTTGCAGTTTAGGATGCCAGAATTATGTCAAGAAGAAGTGGAAAATGGGGCAGCAGGGGAAAATGCCAGATCCAAGTCAAAGACCCATTCAAGGTGTTCGACATGACCCCAAACCATTTAATCGGAGGGCTAAACCAGTCCTAAATGGAAGTGATTCCATTTTTAGATGATACAACCAGTACTACAAATGTCTATAATGATGCATCAACATATTCTTTTTAGACTCAATGTGCTCAATATCATTTACCTCATTCTATATTTCACTCACAAATTAACTTCTATACTCAGTAGCCTTAACTCTTATTCACATTCACAATTATGCTTTTTAATACTTTGTTACTCGATAGCTTCTCTTCTCTTCATCACTAGTTCTTTGTAATTACTCTTACTCTCTCTCTCTGACACTATGATCTTCATATGTTGATCATTTTATACTCAATCTAGAAGTGGTGGAAATATTCTAGATTCTTCTCCTTAAACGGTGCTACCAATGGTTACATCTCCAATGTATGTATTCCAATTTATTACCATTGGTGGATCTTTCCTATTAATCATGCACAATCATCTTGATTAAATCTCCAATGTATTACCAAATGATCTTCTTGGAATCTGTAAAATGTTTTATGATCGGTGTCTAGATTCAATGTATCTAATATAATCAGTTATGTCATCCTGTGTTACTCGATAATACATTTTGTTCTTACTCGATAACATGTATACTATCAGCTTAGTAACTACTATCATACAGTTTGACTTAGTAACTATTTTGCACCACTTGGTGTTTGTTGCTCACATCCTTTACCGAAAGTGTCTTTGCCTTTACTGACTACCTTATTTTCTTTAACAACTTAATTTGACAAACAATATAACTTTAACAAAACTAATGACAACAAAATAACTCTTTTAAGAGTATCATATCATTAGTCACATCTAGTATAAGGAGTCATATCTGATAAATCATTAGTCACATGCAAGATAAGGATTTTCACTTTTAAATCCTTAGTGGCATCTGATAAAGATTCACATCTAGTAATTGTAGAAATTTGTATCCAATTTTTAGAAAGTCACATCAGGTAAAGTTGTAGAGTTTTCAAGTTTGATTTGATTTTTGGATACTAACTATGATATTTTGATGTTTCTCTATCATTTGATAATTGATTACACAAGCTTGTTAGAGTAATTAGTTAGTTTTATTACTCTTCTTTTCTTAAGCTTTCTCTTAGGTACATTATAATTAATATCTTTATTAATTATATTGTGCAACCTAGCTTTTCTAGTTTTAGGGTTTTGTTCACCTTTATAGGTTGAACCTTGTATTGTTTTTTCATTATCTTGGAATACAATTTCTCTCACACAGTTGAGATTTTCCAAGCCCTTGCTTTTTGTCTTCTTGGTTTCCTTTTAGCAATAGGTTATTTGCATGCAAGTGTTCTTGGCATTCTGAGAAGTTGGATTTCTCAACTTCTACATGGTATCAGAGCTTCCCTACTGCTGCTTGGTTTGAGGTTTTTTGGAGCCGTGATTCGAAGATGAAAGCCACAACCCTTCTAGTCTTTTCTCTATTGTTTTTTATTGGATCTGGGGCGTCCCTTTTTTTGGAGCACTTTGGGCAAAAAATAACCTCAGGATTACATCCAAAAGGCCCAAAAACCCCTATTTCCATATAAAAATTGACCTATTTGGCCTCTGGGACTTCTGGGTGAATTTTACAGCCTCTTAGGGTCGTACGACATGAAAACTGAGGTGGAAAATCTTTTTTTTAAATGTGTTTTTTGCATTTTTTGGCCGCAAGTGGCAGCGCAACTAGTGCGCCACCCCCGCCCGGCCCCAATGCAACTAGCCACCTCCACGCCGCCCGCCGCCCACCTCCTCTTCCACCTAGACAGCTGGTGACATCACCCTAACATCACCACCGGTAAATTTTTCTAGTGACTTTTTTTCCAGTAGTTTTTTCAAATTTTCTGGTGGTTTTTCTTTTTTCTGGTGAGACGGACCCGTGATGGGCAAATGGCCGTCAATTTTTTTCCCAGGACTAGTTTTTTTTCCATGGAGCTTGCATTTTCAGGGTACCTGGGCATTTTTGGTCCTACAGGGCTCATACGGACTCAAAATTTGACATATGATATATCATCAGAAAGGTCTTTCTAAGCCTGTCACTCAGATGTAGGTTTCACTTCCTGATTTCTCCATTTGACTACTATTTTTTTTAGTCAAAGTTTCACCTTATTCTGTGCTCCTGTTCTGCTTTTGGAACTCAGGTTTTTTTCTCATTTCTTGTGCTTTCATAGTAATTTTTTGTGTACGGGGGATAGTATTATACTTTGTGGGGGGGTTCTCTTTACTTTTTGTACTTTACTTCAGAAAGACCCTTCTACTTCTGTCTTCTTTCTCTCCATGGCGGACTCTTCTGTCACCCGCCTTACACCTCACAACTATCACACTTGGAAAGGATAGATGACCAGATTGCTTATGGAAAAAGGGCTATGGTCATGCCTTGATGCAGCTCATCTAGTTCTACAAAGATCTTATGATGCTCTTATGTAGAGAAACAGGATGGATGAGGCAATGGGCCTCATTGCAATGAACATTTCAAATGGGTTTTTGTTCCACCTAGATGGTTTGACCACACCTAGGGCTATGTGGGACAAGTTTTCCACCTTGTTTGGCATACTGAATTAGTTTAGGGTTCTACAGATAGATGCAGAGTTTGCCTCCTTGGTACCTGAATCATTCACCAGCATTAAGGACTTCTTAATGAAGTTCAAGTCTCTTCATTCTATTTTACAGGTTGTTGGAAAGACGAAGTCAGATGATGAGTGTATCTTTCTAATACTCTCAAAGCTTCATGGCCCTTATCATATTTTCACTTCTACCTTCTACTCCACTATGGATGCACTGGGTGCATGACATGTTATGCCCTCTTTTGAGACCTTCTATGATAGGTTGACTCATGATCAGTCCAAGCTCAATCAGATGGACTCACTTATAGGTTCAGAATCATAGGCATTGCTTGCCAACACACCTCAGGATACATAGAAGTAGAAGTCGAAGTAGACATCTGATTCCTCTTCTCAGCACTCTACTAGCCCACCATCTTCTTCTAAGAAGGAGAAATAAAAGACTAAGAGCCCTACATGTTCCTATTGTCAGAAGGGGCCTCATGATGAGTCACATTGTTTTTAGAAGAGATTTGATGGCTATGAGAAATAGATTGCAGATTTGCAAGCTCTCCTTCAGAAGAGCACTATCTCCTCTCCATCCTCTTCCACCTCACAGGGGTCTGGTTTTCAGTCTTCTACCTCATCTTTGACATCTAGATAGGATTTTGGATAGGGTTATGCATTACAGTCTTCTATTGCATCCCCTTCACAGGTCCCTTGGATACAGGATTCTGGTGGTTCTCACCATATGGCATCTTCTCGTCTATTGAGGCTTCTCCTATTCCTCACATTCTCATGGGGAATAACACTGTTATGCCAGTCTGTGAGAAAGGTTCTGTACACATTCAGGATGGCACATTCAATGATGTATTGTATGTTCCATCTCTATCTGCAAACCTCCTCTTGATTTATCAGATTACACTCAGTGGGTCAGGGAAGATAGTTGAGTTCACGCTAGATTCAATCTTCATTTGGGATAGTGTGATAGATGGTATTGTTGCTATAGGGATAGTTGATCATTCCACCCATCTCTACACCTTCTCACACTTTGGTCCACCATCTCCATCATTAGAGTGTAGCTCTCCTCTTACGTGAGAGCATAATGTGGGACAATTAGGTCACTTGAACCTCTGTGTTGTTCCTGAGACCACTTTTGTGACTGCCTCACCTCATCTTGTTGGGGTTTCTTCTCTTCAGCAGGACTCTTCTTTAGCATTGCCAAACCCTCCAGCTCCATTCATTGGGCCACCAAGTGTAGTTGTTGAGGATTCTACAAAGGACACTCATCTCCTCTCTCCTGATAATGTCTACACACCTGTCATACCACCTTCATTGGGGATTCCCTTTCAGGATCCTCGTGTCTAATCCTTTGAGCATCAACTCGACCTTCCAATGACACCTCATCTTTTGAGGGCACCTCTTCAATGTTCACTATCTTTCACTCCTTTGTATTGGAGTCACAGTGGTTCATTCATTTTTCTAGGGGTTCTTTCATTCTAGGGGGGCTTTGGAGCCCTGACCCTCTCTCACGGGGGGGGTTGGTAGCACACATTATACTTATGGCTTTGAGAGAGTCTCTTGAAGTCATTTTTTTGTCTTTTGCCTACTTTTATATCTCTTTTTGGAGAGGAGTTTTTCCCACTGGGTTTTCTCCTTTGTCTCTGGTTTACAGAGATTTCCTTGTATTGGGTACTTGATCAGGCCTTGTTGCCAGGACCCATTTCCTACTTTCATAGCTATTCTAGGTTAGCTTACCTCCTGAGCTTCGCTTAAGGGGGGGTGTTAGAGTAATTAGTTAGTTTTATTACTCTTCTTTTCTTAAGCTTTCTCTTAGGTACATTATAATTAATATCTTTATTAATTATAATGTGCAACCTAGCTTTTCTAGTTTTAGGGTTTTGTTCACCTTTATAGGTTGAACCTTGTATTGTTTTTTCATTATCTTGGAATACAATTTCTCTCACACCATTTAGATTTTCCAAGCCCTTTCTTTTTGTCTTCTTGGTTTCCTTTCAGCAATAGGTTATTTGCATGCAGGTGTTCTTGGCATTCTAAGAAGTTGGATTTCTCAACTTCTACAAAGCTAACTAATTTTTGTAGGATGTTTGATAGAGATTCATTTGTTAGAGCCTTGCAATTGAAACAAAAATATTACTAATACTTTTAGGTTTCCTAAGGAATTCAACAAAACATCATGTATTCTTAATGATTTCTTAGGAACTAAAAAATAATTCTTGTTAGGATTAAGTGATATTGAGAGGGGGGGTGAATCAGTATCACAATATTTTATATTCTTTCTTAACCAATTAGAAAATAATAAATTTAATATAATAATCCACAAGTACACATGCACAAGAGAACTCATAACACCATATTTTGTTTTTGAGGAGACCTTGGCCAAGGGAAAACCCTGGTGGGGATGGTACCCATAAATATATGCACTATAATTATTGAGACCTTGTTAGGATTCCTAGCCCTATTAGGAGCTGAGTATTACAATAGGAAGGTCCTTGTTAGAGGACTAGTGAACCTTGTTATAGGTATGCAAAAGTTGTGCACACTGTACTTACAAAATTGGACTTCCTATCTAGTATTACAAAAGATAATATAATAAGTACATGATAGCTTCACCTCTTCATATTATGCAATCTATGTTCTCACTCTTTGTTCATCCTACACTACATTGGTCATCTTTACAAACACTACTAGAAATAAAAAATAGCATTACATACTTATACCCAATTAAGAGTATAGTCCCTAGGTTTGGTTTTCTATCATGTCCTTAGAAATTTATAAAATAAATTACATTGTGTGGATTTTCCCATGTTACAATATCATTGGGCCCTTAAAAAATACAATAAATATCATATCATAAGTTGACCAAGACTAATACTTCTTTTCTTGCCATGTTACATTGTTTCCTATCTTCGCATGCACTCAGATAACTGTATCTTTGTCATATCACATCCAAAATTATTTTGATCTTTCTTGAGTATCCTCCATACATCTCTCTACCCAAATATAAGTTCTCATAGCTTAACTCTCTCTGTACCATGTTTTTTGACTAAAATAATGAGATCGTCTACCAGGAACTAACTGTGGACTTAGGCATTTTTAAAATTATTGATTACCAAAATAGTATCTGGATTCCTTGCGATGATATAAGAGATACATATTTCCAATAATGACAACATCCATGTATACATATGCTAGCCACTTTCCAACAATCTCTCCCTTTGACATTGATGACAACACTTAGTGAAAAATGACCTAGTGTAGAACATCAACCCAAACTCCAAAACTTTAAAGATTGGTTGACTCCTTTTATTTTCCTATAATCCCCCTTTAATCTATTCAATAAAATGGATATTTTTCACTACCTAAACTCCCCCTTTGACATCAATGAGAAAGGTGTCAAAAACTATATTTACAAGAAAAAATTATGATTTCAAAACTATGTACTTACGATCTAAAGTACATATCTAAAATTCACTTTTAGGGGTTGAAGCTCTACTTCACAATTCTTCTTGATTATCTCTAAAACATGTAGAAGCCCATTTATCATGTGTATAGCTAGCTCTACACTTTTCACATCAACTGGAGTGAAACCTGTGTAAGACTTGAGACCTTACTCCAGGTCTACTGAAGTAGTCTCCAAAATAGAAATATTAGAAACAAGTAGGTTCCTAAGCTCACTAAACTTGTTTAGTACTCTACTATTCTCCAACTCCAAAACACTAATTTTATCAAAAATCTAACTACCCTCCTTAACTCTCCTTTTCTTACTGATATTAACCATGTTGTCAAAATTCACATGACATGACCTCTTGTGTCATAACCACACAACTTCATTTTTAGCCAACAAACAAAAAGTTTCAAAATTGTCAAAATAAAATAGATTATATTTAGATTGTTCACCAGTACCAACCAAATTTTGTGTCACATCATAGATTTTCACCTTTCTATTTTTAAATACAACTCAATGACCTATATTATTCATCCATGCTACACTCAATAGATTATAATTAAGTCCTTTCACCCAATATGCATTCTCACATCTAATCTTATTGTCCAAGTATCATTCTTGCTAACTTTAGAAATAAGTGTTGTTTCAACAAATCTTTCTTCTTCTTCTGAATCTTCTTTCAAAGCTATAAATACCACCTCAATGTCCTCATCAGTTTCAGTGTTTGTGTCATCATCGTCATCTTCAATAAGGTAACATGCCTTCTTGACTTTGTCTTTTTAATCTCGGTTACTTCTTCTATCATACTATCAGTTGCCTTTATGTTCTCGGTTATCTCTTCTATCAAAATTTATTTTATTAGATATTTCATTAGTTTTCTCATCTTCTTTCCTATTAGGAAATGTAGCAGCAATATGGTCAATCTCTTTACATTTAAAGCATACCAAAGGTAGTTTTCCTCTACATCTTCCTTTACCTTTTTTCAATTTTCTAGCCATTAATGCTTCGAGTTCATCAAGTTCATCCTCTTCACTTTCACTGTCACTTTCATTTCTTATCCTATATGTGTTTCTTGGTTTACCAATTTTTAGAGATGACATAAATGTAGACTGAATAGTAGGAACAACACTATTGTCATAATTATTCAACTCATATGTAGTCAGTCTACCTATTAGACTATCAAGTGTAATATGATTTCCAAGTGCTTATCTCATCTCATGAATTGCAAAAACTCTAATAGCATAAGTAGGTAACAAGATTCTGAGAATTTTATTTACAACAATGTCTTCATCAATAATTCCACCTACTCCTCAGATAGCATTCACAACCTCCTTGACTCGATTACTGTACAGAGATATGTTCTCTCTTTCTTTCATTCTCATGTCATCAAACTTTCCTCTAAGACTTTCAGCTTTAGCCCTTAGCACATTCACATCTCCTCCATGAACTAGTGTAAGCTTGTCCCATATCTGTTTATCATTTTTACATGTCTTAACATCTTCAAATTTGACATTCAATAAGGAAGAAGCAAGCTCTATCATCATAGAATTGTGTTCTTTTCTTTCTCTCATCTAATGAATAATCAAAAGTCGAGAGGTTAAGATAAACTCATTTTCCAAATAGTATGTCGCAGACTCACCTATCCTTGATAGATATAATTTCAATCTACTTTTCCATGTCGATAAGTTGTCTTTGTTCAACTTTGGCACCTCTCTCTTATACATCTTGTGATCTTTAGCTTAAGTCTTTAAAACTTTTCCTTCAAGTACTCTAGGCTCTGATAGCAATTGTTAGATAACTAAGAGAGGTTGAATTAGTTAAGTCTAGTTATCCTACAGTACCAAGTAATCCCATATGTGTATAAAAATACTTTCAAATCAATTAATTAACTCAGTAATATATCAACTTTGCCTTTCTCTTAATATATTGATTACCAATAAATTAAATATTGTGTTTACTGATCAATCTAGTTATAGTAATGTGTAAAGTAAAATATAAATTCAATACATCCATACACATATACCACTTTGATTTTTAATATGGAAAACCTGTTAGGGGAAAAACCACCTGGGACCAGCAACCCAGAATAATTCACTCTTCTGAAGTGAGCTCGGTTAAGAGCCAACCCTGTTAAAGGTTACAAAACACACTGTGAGGTGTGACTTGGTTAGAGGATTTATCACTAACAATTCTCCCTTGACCAAACATTCACTATGGGGTCAATAAGAAAATAATCAACATTCATTGAATGTCATATTGAAATATAAAGGTTGTTAAGTCCCACTCAGTTAAGAGATTTATCTATAGTAATGGTTAAACTGATCTGATCCAAACACAACTTGATTTGCATATTTTTAGATCTATGCTAAGCTCAAAAATACCTCTGATCAATAATAAATTCAATCTCTTTGTTTCCTCCAACTCTGATCTTCTCAGTAATTGCTTTCTCTATTGCTCAGTGTTCTCTATAGAATTGTTTAGTTCTATCTTCAACTAGTTTGATCAGCTTTGTATGAATTCAATATTTTCACGTGTATTCTCCTACCATAGACTCAATAATGAATCTCTAATCTCTTTATATAGACATCATAAACCATTTTATTTCCATCCATATATTTTTCCTCTTAATCTTCATCGTTGATTTTACCACTATAACCTTCCTCGACAGTTGTCTCAATAACACATTTCATTCTCCTTTATCTAATCATCCTTGAATTTTATCAGTCATTTAATCATCATAACAAACATTATCTTTTACCTCAGAATCATCAATAATTTTCCATCTCATCATATTTAGTCGGTAGTCATAAGTTACATTTATTTCTTTCACTCGGTCAATACCATCATGTGTCGGTGATAACTAGCTCAATTAACATTGTACTTGGTATACACTATACTTTCTCGGTGTATACTAAAATCTTCATTTTCTGACAACATAAACTTGTTCATTCTCAATCTTCAGTCCATAATAGATTCATGTAATACAATCAAATCACTAACATAATACCATAGACTCATCAATAAGTTATCCAATGAATACCATATTCATAACTTTCTCATCCATCTCATCTTTATGTAGATATCTCATTCCTTCACCATTATTTTCTTCTTAAGATGTTTGTAGCCATCATGATAAGTATAGTAAAAACTAGTTGACATCAATGATAATACATGAATTGATTTAATGTCTCACATACACATTAGTAGTTCAGTGATCATCAATCACTGCCTTACAAATATCCAATCAGTTGTCAAACTCTCCCTCAAGATATTCAATCAGTTGTAGTTTATTAGAAAATCCCAGATTATAGCTTCTGTGAATGCCATTACTTTGTCTTCAGATTTTTATGCTGATCTGAAATATGGCATACCACACAAAATTATACTTGCACTTTTTCCATTTGAATGACCTCTGGTATTACTAGGAATTCTTCCTCTAGGTTATATGAATTTGCTAATGTATTAAAAATAGTTTTTCACAGCCCAAATTGGAAAGGAGATCTGCTAGTTCATTGCCTTCCCTATATGTGTGTGAAATGAATCTATTAGACCCTATGATTTCTTGGTAATATATGCTATTTTACAATGTGTAGACTTTCTATTTATACAAGCATTACAATAAGAGATGAATCCCCTTCAATATGAATTTTTTTAATTCCCAATTTCTTTGCTAGGGTCAGGCCAGTTAACAATGTTTAGGCCTCCACAATATAATTTATATCTTATAGGATGTGAGAGGCAATGAAAGCTTTGACATCACCCACATAATCTCTGATACATACTCTAATTCATCAGTCACCCAGGTTACCCCGAGAAGCACCATCAAAATTTAGTTTGACAAAATTTGTATCTGGGGGATGCCATTTGATGTTTGTTTCATCTACTTCTTGTTGAAGATTGATAAAGGGGCTTATCTGTTGGAAAGAAGAGCTGAGTGGTAGAAGATGAAGGCTAAAATCCAAGCAAATTTGGAGGGTTCCCATGAGCCGATGGGTAGCGTACGAGTGCCTATTGATGTCCCTCGTAGAACACATTCATCTCTCCCTAGGTGCGCAAGAAGGCTTGTAGACGATTGATCTGGTGGTGATTCGACTGTTGTCAAGTCATTTTTCTCTTTTATGTGCGAGGGTGGCTCTAGTTTTTTTGATGACTTATTTTGCCAAGTGTGGCTCTCCTCAGAGGTGTTTACTCCTATTTTGGTCATATGTTTGTGTTTGCCTTTTTTATGGCCTCTTATGTTAATGGCCTCCCAGTGTATTATGGACCTGTATAAATTCTCTACATTTATTGTGTATTGTTTGTATCTGTGTTTGGGCAGGTGTTAAGGATTTACCAGTTTGACCTTTTTGATAAGGTCTTTTTGTAATCTCTTTATATATATTAATAAAATTGTATATTATCGAGCCAAAAAAAAATGAGGATTAGTCTTGGCATTATTTTTTATATATGCATTCACACTCTTTGAAATAGACTTCTCGATACCTTCCAAAACCTTGTCCAAAGGGGAAATTATCTTCCTAAAATTATGTTTATTTATTTTCCACCAAATTGACTAGAAAACTACTGCTGGAACATATTTGCAAATACAAGAAAACATGAATGAAAAAAAATTATAGGCCATGACTGGAACATATCCCATAATATGTTAGGAAGTGGCATTATAATATTTAACTTGTTCATGACCTAGAACTAACATTGTTGAGTGAATGGACACTACACAAATAGGTGATATGTTGTCTCGAATTCCTAGTCACATAAGACACAATGAAAATCTTGTGCTATCTACATTTTTTCAATTTTATCACTAGTTAAAATTCTCTTCCTCAAAGCTAACCAAGCAAAGCAACCAGTCTTTGGTAAGACTAATCTATTCCAAGAAAATGAGAAGGCTCTATATTTTGTCTTATGAGTTTCCATCTTTTGCAAGGCCTTATATCTATCTTTAATTAAGTATGTTCCATCCTTAGAGGGATCCCATACTAATTTTCCTTCATTCTAAGAGAAGTATATATTTCTATCTTGAAAAATAGAAAGGAGGAATTTTTTTTATTAATGTTGATTAGAAGGGTAGTTGGATCCTTCTAAATTACTTTGCCTATAAAGATCTCAATTACATCCACATAACCAATAAGTTTAGAACCCCAATGATTCATGATGATATGCATAATATCTGAAAGGCTATCATTTTGTCTCAAGGGTGGTAGTCCACTCCATGATTCTTCCCAAAAAAGAGCATAATTACCATTGTGTACTTCCCAAGTTGCATACTTTGTAATCACTTCTCTTGAAGAGATCATAAAATTCTAGAAGGAAAAACCTTTTGGAGGATCTAAAATATTAATGACTATTAATGAATCTAAAGAATATAAATTTTTCTCTAGCATAATCTTGCACCATGTAGTCTCAAATTTACTATACATATGCCACATAAGCTTACCAAAAAATTCCATATTTCTTTTTTATAGCTCCAACAAGCCTACTCTACCAAATTATTTAGTCGATCACATTTCATTTAGTGAAATTAAGAAGATTTTCTTTTCATCTGTCATAATGCTTTTCCATAAGAAATCTCTTATCAACTTCTCAATTTATTGAACCACTTATTTAGGATATTTCAAGAATGAGATATAATAAGTCGGGATGGCTAAAAAAAATATTTTGATCATTAATATCCTTCTTGATGTGAAATCCATCTAGCTTTCTATTCAGAAATTCTACTTATGATTCTCTCAATGATGTTTTTCCCAAAAAATGCCTTTATTAGATCCAACAAAGAATGGGATTCCTAGATAAGTGGAAGGAAATTCCTCCAAGGATAACCCCAAAATATTAACTATATTCCTAGAAAAAATCATGTTTATGTTGAGAGTGAAGACCTTATATTTCTGAGGATTTATCTTTTGACCAAAAATAGTGGTTTTAAGGTGGAAAAATGTGAGCATAGGTATGTAGGGTTTTCACAATGTACCTAATAGAGATCCTAAACCCACATTGTCCACTATACATATATATGAATTGATAATAATGTGAATTTGTAAATGCTTGAAATTAGATAAGATAAAGTAGATACCTCATAATAAAATTGATTTGGAAATACCTATTTTCTGATGCCTATGTTCAGCTTTGAGAAATTCTACAAGTGGATTCGGGACAAGAAAAAAAAGATAGAGAAAACCCAGAAAGCTTTTTCAATACTGAGGAAGGCCATCCTTGACCCAGATGCAGGCTAAGATCTTACCCTGGGGTACAATCTTACCCCTAAAGGTCATCCTTGACCTGCACTACTCCGACAAAAATTTTGTTCGTAGATCCTGGAAGATTGACAAAAATGGTATTCAGATCTGCTCTGCAACTCCCAAAATAACGACTATAGATATCTGAAAAATGGTGTTTTGGGGTGGCTATATAGGGTTTTGTCTTAGTCAAACCCCTATTTTGGTGATCTCCACCTCCACGAATATCTAGATGTAATAGAATGTGTGTGTGTATTGAATGTGTAATGCCAAGATCTAATCCTCTAGATTGAAACCCTAGCATGAATTATTATGAGAAAGTAATACATAGATTTGAATATGATAAGAAAGCATACCAAGCCCCCAAGGCTAAATTACTCTTACCAAACTCACAATACATAATCGCTACCCCATGATTGTATCTTTGAATGCTTGAATGTTGAAAATGGTGGATTAAGGAAGAAGGGATCTCTCTTGCTCCAAATGAATGTCCACAATGGTGTTTTCACAAAATGATTGATATCAACAATGGCTTAATCTTCTATATCATCCTCTTGCAATTTTTCATCTTCACTTCACCATCACTTTCTTGCTTGCTTGAAATCTTGAGCATCTTGTTGTTGTAAATGAAGGCAAGAGAGAGTCTTTATATAGAGGTTTCAAGGTGAGGCTCCTCGAGAAATGTAAGGGCCCATAATTAAAATTTCACCTCAAATTATGGTCCAATCACAATAAATAACTAAGGAGGGAAAATAATTAAATGAATTTCAAATTAAAACCCTTTCGCATTTGGATCTGGAAGCCCGACATTGATTTCGGGGTCCTCCAGGACCAAAATTTGAAAAGGGGGATCACATCCTGACAAAGGTAAAGGATGAACTTGACTTTGACCTAGGTAAAAGTTGACCTCAACCTTGACCTAGGTTAAATTTGACCTTTACCTTGACCTAGGGGTCCAGATCTAATATGTGTTGAGAACAGAAGGTCTCGAGGACGCCCAAATACTTGGAAATGATAACAGAATAGGTCAGAGTGCCAGAAAAGGACATAGAGGCCTATGATGAACATGATGAAGGCTAGGAGGACCTATAACTAGATCCTACATAGAAAAGAGAGCCATAGAGAAGGGAAATTCAGGAGAATCCTTGGTATCCTAACCCTAATTTCACCTAGAATGAAGGAATCAAGTGCAAAATGCATCCTAAATGCAAGTCTATCATGATAAACACACTTAAAAGAGGGTACTAAACCTATCAAGATGGAATTGATTCCATTTTAAGATGATACATTTAGCCCCCACTTTAGCTTAGATATGACACTACGTGAATATGCAAGCTAAAGTAAGAAAACATCATAGTAAAATAAAAAGGATATAGACAAGTCCTCGATGTAGGGATCCTCCAGAAAACTATAGAACCTAGAACACACAAGGTTAATGAAATATCATAAATCACCTAAAACTTACTAAATGAAAAGTGAGAAATGCATAAAGCCCCTTATGCCCCCCTAGTTTCGTCTTTCTACTTCTGAAGGGTTAAACAAGGTGATAAGGATAACCTTATACACTAGATATGCAGTTTTTTGAAAAGTCCTTTCCTAAACCAATTAGAAGGATTCCCATCCTTCCTAATCTAATTCAAGGGCTTAGGTATTTGAATCATGATTCCAAAGCCACTGACGGGACTAAAAAAAAAGTTACCAAACTCAAGTTATGATGAAAAGAGTGAATGTCTATCTAAATGCATAAGGGAAATTCAAATTTAACATGAGTAAACCCTAAGAAAAACCCTAACAAAACCCTAACTTTGACTATAAATAAGGAAAAGGAAGTCATACTTACTCATTCTTACCATTTTCATATTTGAAGAGAGAAAGCAAGATGTCGAGGAGAGAAGAACTTTGAGCGATGCGCATGGAGCTCCTAAGATAGTGCCTGGCTATCGAACAGCCGCTTCCCGAGGTAAGTTTACTGTTATTGGTTTTTGTATTTCACAAATTCTTGATTTCTATAGCCAAGGTTGACCTTAACCTAGTTATGTCAACCTTGACCCAAAAAGGTCAACCCTGACCCAGTAAAGTCAACCTTGACCCAAGAAGGTCATCCTTGACCTAACTGAGGTTGACCTTGACCTAGTCAAGTTATATTTACATATTTGATGATGTAGAATTTTGATATGATGTTTTTTTGTGCTAACAAGACCTGGTTCATCTCTAAGAGCATCCCTTTGGAGGATTACTAGCAGTGATCAAAGAGAAATTGTCTGAGTTGAGCGAGGATGAGATGCAGTTACTAAGAGATGTAGGGTTGTACTAGGTGATAGTCCTACCACATATCAGACTACACCGAACCATGTTATTGGCTCTGATAGAGAGGTGGGATGAGGATACATGCTCCTTTCATCTTCCCTCAGGTGATATCATTGTGACACTAGAGAATGTCTACAGAATCTTGTGGCTTCCAATTTGAGGCAAGCCTATAAGACTAAGAGCATAGTGAGTTTCTGGGGAGATCCATGCAGATGTAGAGTATTTTTTGGGATGGGTTAAACAAATGTGAACCAGGTTAGATTAGATCACCTTATCATCCATACTAGTAGGCCCTATACCTTTAGTACAAAGAGTAATGTTATGCATACTTTCATTAGTTGTGGTACCCAACACAAAGTGTACAGTCTTTTGTGCACTTTTCACTCATCTTGTATGGAGGATGGAGATAGATAGGATTGTGTTCTTGTGGAGTCATAGTATGTTAGCTCAACTATACCACAAGCTATGTCAGCTGGTCAGATATTAGAGAGAGAGTCTTTTAGTATGCACGCTTTTACATATTTGGTTGTTTGAGCATTCTGCATGTACACGACCACAGGGTGTTCTAGTGATGGTAGATGCTAGCACATCGAGAGACTTTTCTCATCCTCTGAGAGATGTCTAGAAATTCAGAGATATCCTCTATTGGAGGATATGTCTAGATCGTATTCCAAGCATAGATGTGATATGGAGACCCCACTACCAAATGACAGAGTGGCTAGATACATGACACCAAATGAGACACTCATAGTAGTGGAAGCTACTAGAGGGTCATTAGAGTCACACAGTGATTCCATACTACTATGATCAAGTGATGAGATAGTTTAGCCTTTTACAAGGAGTCCTTGAAGTGGTACCTCATTATGCACATTTGATGAGGTACTATCAGAGATCTGGTGCCATACATTGACCATCAATAGAAAACATAGCAGATAGTGATGCAGATGAGACAGAGGACATAGAGGTACCATCATATGTGGCATGTGGCCTACTTAGGCATGAGCCAAGACTACATCAAATATTGGAGTCTAAAGGGAACCCGCCCCATCTTCCCTAAGGATTATCCTATAGGTGATCTAGGACTTTCAGAGAAGACACACCAAGATAGTGGTATAGTAGAGGAGGATGAGGATCTTAGAGATGAGGAGGATAACATATTGGAGGGAGACCTCATGGAGGAGGAGAGAGTAGAGGAGATTCCCCCAGCTGGTAATATAGGTGCAGATGTGCACATTTTTCATGCATCACCACTAAGATCACGATGACCTCCATGCACACCACCTCTGAGACCTAGACATAGCAAGCATGGAGAGAGTAGTCACTCCATGTCCCCACCATCTAGATCCTTTGGCCCACCATCCAGATCCTTTGGTGACACCTAGGAGGGAGATCCAGGCATGAAATATGAAATTGATTGAAAAAGTCACTTAATTTATGAGAAAAGAGCACTAGATTGATAAATGTATTTTTATTCTGCAGCTAGCATATCGAAGTGGAGGAGTTTTTTATCTGAGGTTCTGCAAGATACATGTATATCCTACCAACTACTAGCCAACTAGTGAAATTCTTCCATTGGCTACAAAGATCCTGGTAGGCATGTCGATATCTTTACGTGTGTCTAATGAGAGCTAAGGTTGTGTAGAGAGAGAGAAAGGAGAAACTGATAGCTGACTTATAGAGTACCCAGGAGCGCATGCATGATATGTGCATATCAAGGAGCTACTCATAGACACATAGATATACATCTTCCTATCATAGACCAGAGAGATCTAGGAGTCATCGACCATTAGAGCATAGAGATAGATGCAATGATAAATAGGGCCATGGGCTACATATGTATCAAAACTGAAAAGATTTTTATGAATGAAAAATTTTCTCTACTAATTAGTTCTATGTTTGATTATTATATTTTCATCAATATAAAACTTAATAGAAAGAAAGAAGGTGTATAAATGTATTCAAATGTAATTTTACTAAACTACATAACCTATAAAACAAACATATTTATTTTATAAGGAATACATAAATACATAGAGAAAGAAATAAATTAAGGATAATAACATTTAAGATGCATGGTATTGATAGGTTCCTTAAGAGAAACACCATCCATATCAGAAATTTTATAAGCACATGAACCAAAGTCTTCAATTAGAACAAAAGGTCCAAGCCAATTAGGACTAAATTTTCCTTTTTCGCCAGGTAAAGCATTCACATTTCGTTGATTCTTGTATAATACTAAATCACCAATTGAAAATGTTTGTTCATTTACCTTATGATTATATTACTTCTGAAGATTTTTATGATAATATTTTATATGTTCCAAAGCATGTATGTTTTGTTCATCCAACATTTCTAATTCTTCTAAGCGCTGTTCTCAAAATGTATCTTTGTCAATTATCCCATGAAATGAAATGCGTAAAGAAGGTATTTCTAATTCCAAAGGTATAATAGCATAAATATCATAGACAAGGTTGTAAGGAGAAGTACCTATAGCAGTACGAACACTAGCTCTATAAGCCCATAAAGCATAGGTCAATTATGTATGTCAATCTTTCACATGCTTGTAAACTACTTTTCACAAACTTGTTCAATGATTTTATTCAATGCTTTAGCTTGACCATTAGATTGAGGATAATAAGGAGTTGAAAATCTATGTTGAATTCAATATTTCTCCAAGAATTTCATGACTTCTTTGTTCTTAAAAGAGGTACCATTATCCGAAATTATCATCAAACGAATACCAAATTGTGTTATAATATTGTTAAGGATGAAATCACAGATAACATCCACCATTATCGAACAAAGAGGGATAGATTCTACCCACTTTGTGAAGTAATCTGTAGCAATCAAGATATACGTATGTCCTTGAGATGAAGCTGGTGAGATTTTTCCAATAAGGTCAAAACCCCAAATACTAAAAGGCCATGGAGAAACTTGATTATGAAGCTCACGAGTAGGAGGATGAATCAAATTACTATATGGTTGACATTGAGGACATTTCTTAACAAACATAAAAGAATCTTGTTCCATTTTTTTCCAATGATATCTCATTCTAAGTAGTTTATTAACCAGAGATTTTCCACCAAAATGTCCCCCACAAGAACCAGAATGAGCTTCTACCAAAGCTACCAGAATTTTTGTTCTATTAAGACATCTTAATAGTAAATCCACATAAGAACATTTGTAAAGTGTGTCTCCTAAAATGATGTAATGTGTTGCAAGCTTCCTAATATGATCACGTGTGTTCCTCATTGTTGATTCAGGAAAAGTACCATCTTTCAAAAAATAAAAGATATGAGAATGCCATTCATCCAAATGAAAATTAAAACAATCAGAGGTAACCTTATAGAAATTGCAGGGTTTTTAAGACTTTGTATAGTAAATTAAAAATTTTCAGCATTATTCTCAAGAAAAACCAAAGAAGTTGTGCTTGCCATAGCGTCTGCATGTCGATTATCCTTCCTATGTAAATTTTGAATCATATATGAAGAGAATTGTGAAAGAACGTCAAGAGCCAAATCTCTATATTGTGCCATTTTATCAATCTTAGTTTGATAACCTCCTTTAATTTGTTCAACAATCAATTATGAATCTCCATAAATTTTCAAGTGTTTGATGTTAAGGGATGAAGCTGCTCAAAGACTAGTTATAAGAGCTTCATACTCCGCAATGTTATTAGTACAAGGAAAGGTTAATTTATAAGATAAAGGGATCAATTTTTTTGTAGAAGAGATCAAGATAATACCGACACCAGAACCTGTCTTACATCTAGACCCATCAAATTTATAATTCCCAAACATCATCTTGTTGAATAGCTAGAATATTTTCATCAGGGAATTCTATTGAAGTAAAGCATGTATCAAAATGAGGACAAGGAGCTTCAGCCAAATAATTTATTAAAGCTTGTCCCTTAATTGCCTTCTAAGAAATGAAATTAAGATCAAATTTTGTAAGTAACATCACCCACTTTGCTAGATGGCCAGAGAGATCAGTTTGTGAGAAAAGATGTTTCAAAGGGTCAAATTTAACAATCACATTGACTTCAACATTTAAAAGATAATGCCTGAGTTTCTGGCAAGCATAAACTATAGCTAAACACTATCTTTCCAAATCTATGTATCTTGTTCCATAGTCAAGTAAAGTCTGACTAATGTAATATATAGGTATTTCCTTACCTTCATTGTCATTTTGAGCTAACAACGCACTCACCACTTTCTGAGTGGCTGAAGTATATAACTGAAAGGGTTTATCAAATTTAGTCGGTTGCAAGATAGGAGGATTGACAAGATACTCCTTAAATTTCTCAAAGGATTATTTACATTCATCATTCCAAGAAAAAGTAGTATCCTTTCTAAGAAAGGAAGTAAAAGGAATAGTTCTATCAGCTAAGTTGGAAACAACACGATGAATAGCTTGAATTTTTCTTGTAAACTTCGTAACTAAGAAATATTCTTAGGAGGAGGCATATTAACAATAGCCTCAATCTTTTCAATATCTACTTCTATGCCTCGCTTAGAGATTATAAATCATAATAATTTACCTGAATCAACTCCAAAGACACATTTCTTAGGATTCAACCTCATGTTGTAACTTCTAATTCTTTCAAATATCTATCATAAAATGCTAATATGATCTTCTCTTTGTATATATTTTGCCAGGATATTATCCACATAATACTCAAGAATCTTATGGATGTAATCATGAAAAATCAAAGTCATAACTTGTTGATAGATTGCTCCCACATTTTTTAATCCAAAAGGAATCATGACCCAACAAAATGTTCCCCAAGGTGTTATAAATGCAGTCTTAAATTGATCTTCAGGAGGAATAAAGATTTGATTATAGCCCGAAAAACCATCCATAAAAGATAGTAAAGCATGTCCCGTTGTTGAATCTACAATCATATCAATATTAGGTAATGGGAAATCATCTTTTGAGGATGCTTTGTTTAAGTCTCTAAAGTCAGTACACATCCTTATCTTGTTTTCTCCTTTTGAACCAATTACAATATTTCAAATCTAGTCTGAATAATCAATAGAACGAATACATCCAGAATCCGATAATCTTTCAATTTCAGACTTAACTAATAAAGCAATTCATGGATTCATCTTTCAAATTTTTTGCTTCACAGGTTTCACATTTGGTTTTAGACTAATGTTGTGAGTAACAATCTTAGAATCTATGCCCGACATATCCAAATATGGCCAAGCAAAAATATCCTTAAATTCAAGTAAAAGAGAAACCAACTGATCACGTCCATCCTGATTCAAACATTTCCTAATTTTAATCATCTTTTCAGAGTCATTTTCATCCATTTGATTATCAACAGTCTCAGTTATTAACAAATCACTTTGTATCAGAGAATCCATCGGTAAAGGAGAAATATCCTATTTATCATGTTCTCCAAAATAAGCATCGGTACTTAAACAATAAGGCTTCCGTCATTTGTGATGAAACTTAGGTAAACCCTCATAAACCCCTCAAAAATCCACTAAGACTTCATCCTCAGGAAAAATATCCAAATTAGGTCTTTGATTAATGTCAAGGAGGAGTGGGTTAACCAACTTCAACTGTCCCCCATAGATATGATTAACATTAAGAGGAAAAAGTGATGGTTGTCTATAAGGATTAAATCCTAATCCATATGTATGATCATAAATTTCATTATCCAAAGGCACTTGTATACCTTGCTCATATTTACTACATCCTTTCCCATTAAATCCTGACTTCTTAAGAAAATGATAACCAAAACCATATCGATCATCCATATCAGATGGAGTCTAAGGAGTGGTGTATGTCACAATATCATAGAAATTAAGTTTTATCATTTTAATTATTTCTTCAATTGAGGTGGCAACAAAGTTACTTTTTAATTCCTCTAAAAGTGAGGAAGGAGTAAAAACTTGTTTTTCAAATTCACTTTTTTGTTTCATAAATTCCAAATCAGAGACCTTATATTCACCAATGAAAGTAGGATTAAATTACAATGTTCCCCAATCATCCTAAGTCAAAGAAGAAGATGGAACTTTAGGTTGTTTTTCAATCTCTTTTCTTAGTTGAAGAGGCTCAGAGACTTTAACATATTTTGCATTTAGGCAAGGATTCGATGCATCATCAACATTTAATGTATACATTAAGTTGTTATAGATGACCCTAACCTTGTGATGAAGAGTGGAAGGAACCGCATGCATAGTATGTAACCAAGGTCTACCCAGAAGAAGGTTATAATTGAGAGGTCCAGGCATAACATGAATAGGTGTATTTATAATAACTGGACCAACTTTAATAGGTAAAGTAATAATACCCAAAGTTGTTTTTGCAATATTGTTAAATCTGTGTATAGGGACATTATTAGGTTGAATAGTTGTGAGATCAGCCTTAATTGCCTTAAGCATATCCATGATACAAACATTAAGCCTAGATCCATTATCAATTAACATTCTATGAATGATACTCTGATGAATAGAAATAGCAACCATAAGAGCATCATATTGATTCTACACCTTAGGAGAAGGTAAATCATCATCATTAAACACAATAGGAGGTACAAAAGGCATAGTATGCATGCATTCCAAAATAGAATGAATGTTCTCTTGATTAGGAGGTGGAGAAAGAAGAGTGGATAAAGCTTTTGGCAATGCCTCATGATATGTTGGGGAAGTTTGAAGCAATTCCCATAAAGATATCTTAGCAAGAGTAGCACGTAATTGGTCAACTAAGTCATAGTCCTTAAAGGTAGAAACCTAGGAGCTTGAGGAAGCATGGGTTGAGAAGGAAATAAATAAATTGAAACAATAGGCTGAGGGTTATTTTTTGTGCGATAAGCATGTGAGATGGAATCTGTGTTATTAAATAAATCCAAAGGATCTCTAGGTTTACCCTTAATTTTTATTCAAGGATATCCTTTGACCATCATCAAAGGTTTATGATATATCATTGTAGGTTTATCAATGTTACAATTAGTGGAACATGAAGGTAATCATGTAGACACCCTATGGTAAAGGTTGATTGAAGAGGTTGTGGAGGAGAGTGAAATAGGAATAGGATCAATAGAGATTGTATTCAACCAATTTTCATCCTCACTACCATATACCTCATTAGGTAATCTATCCTCTTGTACAATAAAAGCCTCATAAAAGTATTCAAAACAAGAATAATACATGTTGAACACAGAGTAATACTAAAAGCATGAAAATGTAAATGTTTTTGAATTTTTAAAGAGATTTTGCAACAAAAAAAATTGTATTTTTGAAATATAAATGAAAAAAGAAATCTACTTTTATAAGCATGCAAGATCTAACACAAGATGCAAATCTAACACCAAAAAGAAAGAGTTGTCATAAATGGGTTCACCAAAATGTAAGGTGTAAAAATGTGAGCATAGGTAGGTAGGGTTTTAACAATGTACCTAATAGAGATCCTAAACCCACATTGTCCACTATACATATATATATTAATAATAATGTGAATCTGGAAATGCTTGAAATTAGATATGATCAAGTACATACCTCATAATAAAACTAATTTGGAAATACCCATTTTTTGATACCTGTGTTTAGCTTCGAGATATTCTGCAATCGGATCCGAGACAAGAAAACAGAGACAAAGAAAACCCAGAAAGCTTTTTCAATTCTGAGGAAGGTCATCCTTGACCCAAATGTAGGGTAAGATCTTACCACAGGGTACACTCTTACCCCTAAAGGTCATCCTTGACCTGCACTACTCTGACAAAAATTCTAGTCGTAGATCCTGGAAGTTTGATGAAAAGGGTATTCAAAACTCCTATGCAACTCCCAAAATAGCGACTGTAGATATCTGAAAAATGGTGTTTTGGGGTGGCTATATAGGGTTTTACCTTAGTCAAACCCCCATTTTGGTGATCTCCACCTCCACGAATAGTCAAATGTAATAGAATATGTGTGTGTATTGAATGTGTAATGCCAAGATCTAGTCCTCTAGATTGAAACCCTAGCATGAATTGTTATGAGAAAACAATGCATAGATTTAAATATGATAAGAAAGCATACCAAGCCCCCAAGGCTAAAGTACTCTTACCAAACTCGTAATTCGTAATCACTACCCCATGATTGTATCTTTGAATGCTTGAATGTTGAAAATGGTGGATCAAGGAAGAAGGGATCTCTCTTGCTCCAAATGAATGTCCAGAATGGTGTGTTCACAAAAATTCTTGATATCAACAATGTCTTAATCTTCTATATCATCCTCTTGCAATCTTTCATCTTCACTTCAGCATCTCTTTCTTGCTTGCTTGAAATCTTGAGCATCTTGTTGTTGTAAATGAAGGCAAGAGAGAGTCTTTATATAGAGGTTTCAAGGTGAGGCTCCTCAGGAAATGTAAGGGCCCATAATTCAAATTTCACCTCAAATTATGGTCCAATCACAATAACCAACTAAGGATGGAAAAGAATTAAATGAATTTAAAATTAAAACCCTTCAGCATTCAGATCTGGAGGTCCGACATTGATTTCGGGTCCTCCGAGACCAAAATTTGAAAAGGGGGATCACATCTTGACAAAGGTCAAGGACAACCTTGACTTTGACCTAGGTCAAAGTCGACCTCAACCTTGACCTAGAGGTCTAGATCTAATTTGTGTTGAGAACAAGAGGTCCTGGGGATGCCCAGAGACTTGGAAATGATAACAGAATAGGTTAGAGTGCCAGAAAAGGACACAGAGGCCTATGATGAACATGATGAAGGCTAGGAGGACCTATACCTACATCCTACCTAGAAAATAGAGCCATAGAGAAGGGAAATCTAGGAGAATTATTGGGATCCTAACCCTAATTTCACCTAGAATGAAGGAATCAAGTGAAAAATGCATCCTAAATACAAGTCTATCATGATAAACACACTTAAAAGAGGGTGTAAACCTATCAAGATGGAAGTACTTCCATTTTAAGATGATACAGTGGTATATAGATCTAATGTTTCCTTGATCTTCCTTGCTTCTTGAACATTTGATTTGTTGAATAGGAGATTATCATCATTGAATAACGAGTGTGTAACTACTATGGATCTATTTGGTATGTTTGCTTTCCAAAACCCTTGTTCATTTTTATGTTTGATCATTTTGTTGAAAGATTATGCCATTATAATGAATAAAAATGGAGATAATGGATCCCCCTATCTGACCCCCTATGTGGATGCAAAAAAAAATAGCTAGTACACCATTAATAATGATTAAGAAGATTTATCCTAATATACATGCCTTGATCCATTTGCACCATTTTTCAGTAAAGCCAAATTTTTTGAGAACTTTGAATAAGAATGTCCAGTTGACTCTATCATACACTTTCATCATGTTGAGTTTTATAATAAAATATGGTATTTGATGAACATCTACTGAATGCAAGAATTTTTGAACCAATAAATCTCCTTCCTTTGTTTGTATATCATCGAAAAATGGAAGCACTTCCATTTAAGATAGGTTTAGCCCTCTGAGTAGGTAGTGTGGGGTCATGTCAAGTGCCTTAGGAAGGTCCCTAGCTTGAATCTAGTTTTTCTCCTCACTCTACCCCCATCTCCACCTAATTTCTGCACTTTTCTGGCATTCTGGACTGAGATCCTAAGATTTTGGACCTTAGGGTCAAGGCTGACTTTCTAGGTCAAAGTCAACCTTGACTCTGACCTAGTTCAAAGTCAACCTTGACCTTGACCTAGGTGGCTGGTCAGTATAATACCTTAGTAACTTCAAGGATTGGACATCCTTTCATAGTGATTCTATGGTTAATAGCATCAAGTATCTACTTAGAATATCATGTTGAGCTTCATTTAGATTCATCAATCCGGGAACGTAAACTTGAAATAGTGACTAAAAAGTTTATGCTCTAGCTCATCTCAAAATCCATCATTACTAAAGTAAAGGAATTTTTGCAGGAAATCTATGCTAGGAATTGAAAGAATGGCTTAACTTAGAACTTAAGGAAATGCTTCATATAGTAAATTAACAATGCTGCTATAGTAAACCTACACTTTAGGAAATAGTCAATGGTTCTGCTACCAATGGCTATAGGAGCAACTGTGTTAAACAACTCCAAAGAAACTTAAGACTAGATCCTACTTAAGCATGAACAGAGTTCACCTTCCACGTGGGCCCCATGGAAGAGTGAATAGATCTAAAACTCAGAGACTAAAATCTGAAGATGTCATCTATTCATTCATGAAACATCAACATAAGTACAAGATGGAATGTCAAAGTGTATTCACTTCTTCACTGAATTACAAAATAGATTCCTTGAACATCTAACTAACTCTGGAATCACAAATTCTAGTTTATTTAAGAACTTAAAAAATAGAACACCTACAAACTAGGATCCTCCATTACATGGGGATAACAACTTTTAGTTACAAAAGTGGTAGTATCATTTATGTAGGAATAAGCCATATTAAATTCACAAGAATATAGGAATGCTCAAGCACTAGATTCCCTCCAAAACTCCTGGTAATTGAATTGACCTAGTCTGCAACGGCAATTGCTACTGATTGGAAGTAGTGGATCCATAATGAAACCTGGAAATAGTTACTCAACTTGATGAAACCACTTCAATGCTGAGTCTTCATTACCTATTGACTTAATCCTTCCCTGTAAGAGGTTATCACACCAAAACTCACAACACAAATCCAAGATAAAGATCCATAATGAGCTTTCCTATTTTAGTGTATCCTCATCACATGGCTATAGGAACACTACCCATTAATGCATAGAGGAAATAAATACCAAATTTCATCATAATATCCACTTAATCTATATATATATTCATCATATTTATTTAGTCTTAAAAGTACCAAATACACACATAGTCATAGCATAGGAACATAAAAATTCTCAAAATTGTTTATGAAAACGCATGAGATACTTAAGTCTAAACCAAAAAATCATAAACAAAACAATCCATAAACTAGACTCATCATTGCTCCCCAACTTAAATTTTTACTGGTCACATAGCAAACATGAAATTCTTGAGTCTAGCTTTCATCCTATAATCAGTAGTTGTCTTCTATCCACTAACCCCTTTGGCAAAGCTCCAATAAAATCCTTTGGTCTCCCTATGCCTTTCCCACCTATCCACTTCTCCCTTCATGTCATAACTATCTAAGCTCTCTGAATTTGCTAAAAAAGGAGACATTAGCAATAGTGGCTAAAAAGTAAGTGGAATCCAAAAACTCTATCATTCTCTTCCCAAAGAGATGTACCAAGGTGCACGCTTATTAGCCATGCTAAATTAAGGGGTGAATGTGACTCTTTAGCTCTTAGCTCCTTTGTTAAACTGATCCAATGCTACTGAATGGCATTGGTAGCTTCAGGCAACTTAGAATTAACTAGTTGTTCATACTCATCAAATTCTGAATTCCTAAGTGGATAAATGAGCTTACTACCTGAATCTGAGGGTGCAATTCTCAACCATTTATAATAACAGGTTTTGGGATCTTTAGCTTCCAGTCTTAGATATAGGGGAATCTCTTCCTCCAATTCTCTATATAACTTAGCTTGAGATTCCCTACTGATCTCATTCTAAATCCAAGACATAAGAGCCCTAAGCTAAATATCCCCAACATACAGTAAGGGATTCCAGTCCCAATCATTTGGAACTGCCAAGTTATGGAGAAAGAATTCACACAGTAAATTCTTAATGACTGCAGGAGAATTATTAAAAGCCTGGGAAAACTACATAGGGTCTTTTAATGATGGGGACCTATCTTGCATGACACAAGTAATTTGATAGTTTAGTAGTTGTTCCTTTAGGAATAGGGCATATACATGTGATGGGGACCTACAGGCCATTAACTCAAGGATAATAGATGTGACTTTGCTAAGTTTCACATGCAGTTTTTCTATTGTTTCTTCCTGCTCAAGAGTTTCTTGATAATGTTGATCTATGACCTTATTCAAGTCTTTTCTTTGTTGTTTCCATTGTTCCCTTTTCGAAACCAATTGCTTGGATAACTAAAAAATAATGGATAGCAAAGACACAAAACCAGACTGATCTGATATAGAACTGGCTGACTTAAGAATATGGGACTTACCATTTGTGAAACTTATCCCTTTCATAGGATCTATCCATACCACTATGGATCTCTTAGTGTTATAGCAATGTTGTGCAATAGAGGCTAATGCATCCAAACCCTCGCTTAAAACTTTCTCCACTACTCTATTAACAAGATCCATATCAACATCAGGGTTTTCTTCATATATATTCTTCTCTACTATAGGAGATAATCTTGGTTCCTCTTCTTCCATCATACAGCATCCCCCAGACATTTCTTCATTTTTTGAGTCACTGCAACTATCATTTGTTTGAGGACCCCTAGAGGAGGAACCCCTTCTTTGAAATATATAAGCCTAATCCTCAGAGCTAGAGTCATCATCAATGATTATGCATTATTTATCTGCTTGTTTCATAGGAACCTACTCTCACTTAACCTCAAGAGACTTCTCAAGTGTTTCCTACTGCATATTTTTGGGTTCCTCTTCCTTTTTCTCAGAGGTATCAGGTTCAGTATTTAACCCTTCTAGTGGTATATCTACAGTCTCATTTTGCTTCTTTCTATTACTTCTCCTCAATGGATTTTCTTCCTTTTTCTCTCAAATTTTCTTCTTCCTAGAAGTGTTTTCGGCTACAGGAGATTGTTCCTTTGTCTACTAACTAGAACTAGGACTATTTTTCTTCCCTTTGTTCCTCTGATAAACTCTTTGTGACACAGGAGTAGACTTCTCTGCAAAAGTATTTTCTTCTTCCTCATTCAAGATTGACTTTGAAGTAGAGGAGTGAGGAGAATCCTTAGGAGTTCTAACCCTAGAATTCTTCATAGAAGAAGATCTTGGTCCAAGATCTACAATAATTTTCCTAAACCCTTTGTCGGTTTGAATTCTTTGCCCAACCCTTTGCCCAAAATGTTGTGGAGTTGGTTTTTAAACCCTTGCAACAGAAATTCTTCCCAAGATAACTCTGACTACTTCCTTAAGGCCTTCTCAACTATTAATTTAACCAAATAGTGATGTGAAATAGAGTTAAGTTTACCCTCCTAAACTAAAGCAGCCTGCTTCTTCAAAATGTTAAACATGAAGTTGGGAACGTTTATGGGTCTATTTCCATGCCATAAACAGCTTAGAAACTTGAAGTGAATAGAATGTAAATATGATTGTCATCCCTCTCAAGTGAAATACTTGATAACATGAACTACACATTGTCTAAATGGCTCTAGTAAAGACATTCTGAACGTGCCTTTCTTCCTATCAACTTCTAGAGGTGGGTCTGAATGCAAGGTAAATTGCACCCTAGATGTTGTCGGATCAAGACTTTCTATAAATTCTTCCCCTTCCAACAGCAACCCCATGACATCTGCTACCACTGCTTGTGAAAATAGTATCCTCAACCCCTTGACTATGGCTACTCCTTCTTTCAATGTGCTAAAAAATTGCAATGCAACTTCATCATCCCAACCGGTGAGCTTCAGGATGTAATCAAGCCATCCTCTCGCATAAAAATATGGCCTACAAGCTTGGTCTTCTAACAAGATATTGTGCATTATGGGTTCCCTATGGATAAGGTCGCTCCCCATCTTCAAGTTGTCAAATTACCCAAACAAGGTTGTAGGAAATTTAAGCACTTAAAAACAAGGCTCAGACAAGGAGTTTTGAATTGGCAAGTTACAAGAAAATGTCGAATACAGAAAGCTCTAGCATTTTTAGGAATGAGCCCCAGTGTAAATATGAGTGCAAATCAAGAATATCTCACACATTAACTACTCATAATTACAAAATTGTAGAATTCATACTTAGCATGTACTTGCCACCTTTACTTAATTTGTGTGAAATAATAACATAGCACACAGCTCTTAAAGATTGTCAAATCATGACAAGAAGTGTAAAGTATAAACAAGACAAAAGAATAAAACATAAAGATTTTATGAATATGTAAGACAAAAAAAATGATATATAATTTCCCCCCAGCTTAATTAAGCAAGTGGTCGCACACTTGCACATGTGACGAGGCATAGCTAAAAAGTTGAAAAGCTAATTTAGGAATAAATACCTCGAAGAGTGTACGAACCTAAAAGTTTGATGAGGCAGTGGCTATCATTATCCATGAATGTAGAATTATGAAATGGATGGGTGAAAGACAAGAAATGAAATGGAACTTTATTGTGGAGAAATAACTTTCATGAAGAAAGCTTTTATTATGGGAGTGACGAGAACATTTTAAAGTGAAGAATGCAACTAAGCAGGAAGCTCATTGCCAGAGGCTACAAGAAATATATCACCAATGGTGGAGGAGAACTATTGTAGGAACTCTTCTTTACTTTTTGGTTTGTGATACAATTTCAACTTGTGACCATTGACTAGCAACTTGAACCGAATAGGATCAACAGTAGAAAGTTGGACCGCTCCATTGGGAAACACAACAAAAATTGCATATGGTCCTAACCAATGAGTTTGAAATTTCCCTAGATGATGTTGATACCGAGAGTCATAAATAAGTGCCCAAACACCAATAGAAAAGACTTTATCCTTAATATACTTGTCATGCCATTGCTTTCATTGTTGCTACAAGATTTCTGTATTATGCAAGGTAGATTTGTGCCATTCATCTAGTCCATTCAAACTCATTATTCTTTCATGTTGTGCTGCAGTGAGATCTAGACCAAGGTCAAGAGTTGTCCTTAATGTTTTGTGCTCAAATTCTATAGGCATAATAGCTGATCAACCATAGACAAGCTCAAATAGAGTGAAGCTTGTTGTAGTCTTCCAAGTAGTTCTGTAAGCCCAAAGAGCTTCAGGAAGTCATGTGGCCCAATCCTTCTTATGGAGTGTTATGGTCTTGATAAGAATGGATTCTAGCTCCCTATTAGTAACCTCTACTTGGCCATTTGCTTGGGGATGATAAGGTGAGGATTTTCCATGGTGAATTTTATACTCTTCCATCAAAGCAGCTATCAAATTGGATGTAAACTAAGGTCCCTGATCATATTGCAACTCCCTAGACACACCAAATCATGTGAAAATAAACTCATAGAGGAACTTAGCAACATTGTTATCCTCAGGATGCTTCATTGGTTTGGCCTCGACCCACTTGGTAACATAGTCAGTGAATACAAGGATATAAGATTTACCTTGCAAAGATGGCTCAATAGAACTGACAAAGTCAATCCCCCATGTATCAAATGGTACGACAATTACCTAAGGCTATAGGGGCATCTCATGTATCTTAGTGGGTCATCCCATGTGTTTTCATTTATCACATTTCTTGGTATACAGAGCAGCATCTTTATGCAGACTGGGCCAGTAATATCCTATAGTCAAGATCTTGAATGCTTCTCTTTTGGTAGCAAAATGACCACCACAAGGCTCATCATGACATGTCCCGAGGATATCATATGTTTCATCCTCCCTTATGCATCTATGGGTTACTTGATCAGGACCAGTATAAAACATGAATCCATAAATCCAATAATAATTAAAGCTTTTTTTAGCTAACAACCTGCTTTCTTTAGTAGAGAAATGAGTTGGAGTCTTACCATTAGTGAGATAATTAGCAAGGTTGGCATACCATGGATTATGTGCAAACTATAGAAAGAGGTGTTAATCAGGAAAACTATCATTAATGGCTACAAGATCATTAAGGACATGAAACCTAGAAAGGAAATCAGTGACCACATTAGCCTTATCGGGCTTGTCTACTATGGTGATATCAAATTCCTACATAAGGAGCAACCAGTGAGCTAGTCTTCTAGATATGGCAGGCTTATTCATCAGGTACTTAATAGCAGAGTGGTCAGTATGCACAAAGATCTCATATCCAATAATATAGTACCTAAATTTATTCAGTGCATAGATGACGAAAAATAGCTCTTTCTCAGTGACAGTGTAGTTGAACTCTGTACCTTGCAAATTTTTACTGATAAAATAAATGGCATGTTCAACTAAATTCTCCTTCTGACCAAGTACGGCACCAATAGCATAATCTGAGGCATTCGTGTGAATGTGAAAGGGTAAATCCCAATTAGGTCCTCTCAAAATTGGTGTTGTGGTGAGAACTTCCTTAAGCTATAGGAAAGACTTGGTATAGTTAGAATCCTAAGCGAACTTAGCATCCTTTTTTCAACAAATTATACAGAGGTGCGGCTAGCTGACTGAAATCCTTTATGAATCTTCTATAATACCTGGCATGTCCAAGAAAACTCTGCACATCCTTCTATTTTTTTGGTGTGGGTAATGTACTGATGACTTCTTTCTTGGTGGGGTCCACTTGAATACCTTTTGAGGAAATTAAATAGCCTAACACAACCCCTTCCTTCATCATCATGAAGCATTTCTCACTATTGAGAGAAAGGTTGTAGTCCCTGCATCTCTCGAGAACTTTTTCCAAATTTTCCTTAGCTTCATCAAAGGTGTTTCCATAGGTAGTAAAATCTGTTAGAATAACTAAGAGGGGGGTGAATCAGTTATCCACAGTCTCAAATACAAAATGTACCACTTAAAACAAATTCAACTAAGTTCTACAGCTCGGTAAACACTAAATACTAAACTGTCTATGATATTACCGATTACCAGTTAATTGCTCATAGTGATTACCGACCAAATCAAATATGCAACATGCAAAGTATGATATCCAAACAATCATAACATAAACACATAGCACAAGAGATTTAACATGGAAACCCTGTTAAGGGAAAAACCACCTGGGACTAGTAACCCAAAATATTTTCACTCTTCTGAAGTGAGCTCGGTGAAGAGCCAACCCTGTTAAAGGTTACAAAACACACTGTAAGGTGTGACCTTGTTAGAGGATTTAACACTAACAGTTATCATCCAACCAGCATTCACTATGGGGTTGACAGGATAACAATGTACATTCTATGAATGACATATAAGACTTTCAAGTCTACTCGGTTAAGAGATTTTATCTGATTACAATGGTTAAACTATAATAGTAGGTGATCTAAATACAATACAACTTGATTTGTAGATGTTCAAATCTACTCTTAAGTCCATACAAATTCTCTGATCAATATTTCAATTTAGTTCATCAACATTCAATAACTTACTGTCCCTCGGTAAAGTTCTCTGACACTCGGTACTGTTCTATAGTTTGGTTCTCCTTCAACCATTTTGATCAGGAAAGCATGAAGCAATGTTCACATGATGTCTCTGCAGTCTCCTTCTTCCGGCATAAGTTTCACAATGAAACCCTAGTCTCTTAAATAGACAAGTAAACTATTTTCTTCTCATCCATTAGATTTTTCCACTTAATCTCCTTCATTGATTTTGTTGCTTAAACCTTCCTCGGTAGTTGTGTTAGTAACATGTTTTGATTCCATCCATTAGATCTTCTCCAAATTTTGTTAGTCATTGATCTCGTAAAAAACTTTATCTTCCTCCCTGATTTTGAGGTACTTTCTAGCTCATCAATTTATATCGACTAAACTAATCATTTAGTTCTTTTGTCCATACTTAATTAACAAATAAATACATCAGTACACACAAGCTTGGTTGATATTGTCGCTCGGTATACACTACACTGGATTGATATATACTTGAATGCTTCATTAACCAACCACGCTGCTTTGTAACAATTTTCTTCCAACTTTATAATAGATTAATGCAACATAATCAAGTCAACAATATGAAGTCATAGACTCATCAATAAGTTACCAAGAGTATTCTTTATCCTTATCTATCATATCCATCTTCCTCTATGTAGATATCTCGATTCTGCATCTTTTCTCTCCTCTTTATAAATGTTTAGATATTTGCAACTAACATGATAAGTACTGTCAAAACTAGTTGACATCAATGACAACATAAAATTGATTCAATTATCTTACATAACAATTCAGTGCTCGATGATCTCTAATCACTTGAAGTTCATCAATCAGGTTCTCAATCAGTTGTATTTCATCGATCTCTCCCTTTGGCATTGATGGAAACTCAAGAAATATGAAATATACTATACACATACCAAATGTGTATTCTAAAACTATGTAAGAAATTTTGTAACTCGGTAAGCTCTCCCTAGCTTAATATGTTTAATCACTATGTTACATGATAGCATTACAGGTGCAAACTTTCCTCTATAGATATGAGCTTTCCAATTCTCAGATTCCTTTTGTTCAATACTCTCCCTGAATTCTTCAATTTATCTCTCCTTTTATCTCTTCCTTTCTAATATTTCATTGAATTCTCTCCCTTTGACAACAATGCCAAAAAAATATACAACTATGTAATAGCCAAGTGACTCTCTGTTGTCTGGTGCATACATTGTATCACGGTATACTAATATGCCAATCTCTGTTCTGGTTCCACAAATCTTTCACAACCTTAGATAGAATCCAAAGTGTGAGCTATGTTGCATCAACATGGGTGATCTTTTGATAAGATTAGGTTGATGCAACCTCCAGATCACATTAGTGATCAGTAGATAAGGGATAGACCCCAAGTCTAGTCCTCAAGTATTCAAATGTTTCCTTCGGTAGAGGCTTTGTAAATATGTCAGCAAGTTTCTTTTTTGATGTAACATATTCCAACTTAACTTGCTTCTCCTGTACTTGTTCTCTTAAGTAGTGATACTTAATAGAAATGTGCTTGGTCTTTGAGTGCATTACAGGTTTCTTAGAAATGTTAATTACACTTGTGTTGTCACAATATATAATCACTCGCTCAATGATTACCTCATTCATACCTTCCAACACTTTCTTGATGTAAGAAATGTTTGAACAGTTTGTAGCAGTAGCAACATACTCTGCTTTGGTAGGAGACTGGGAAATACAAGGTTGTTTCTTACTTGTCCAAGTAACAAGTCTTTCACAAAAGAAAAATGTTCCTTGGGTGGTACTCTTTCTATCATCTATATTTCCATCCCAATCTGCATCGGTGTAGACTCTTAGTTCAAACTTCCCTTACTTAGGATATCATAATCCATAGTTCTCAGTTTTCTTCAGGTATCTTAAGATTCTTTTTGTAGCAACCATGTGTGACTCCCTAGGATTTGTAGAAAATCTAGCAACTACCCCCACAGCATGTGCAATGTCTAGTCTACTATGTACTACATACATCAACTTACCAATCATAGATCGGTACAGTGTCTGGTTCAACTCTATAGTTTCATCTTCCTTAGTCAGCTTGCAGCCTGTGACCATCAGTGTTCCAACAATTTTAGCATCTATCATGCCAAATGTTCTTAGTAGTTCCTTGATATACTTGGATTGTGTGATGAAAATTCCATCATTCTGTTGAATAACTTGCAAGCCTAGAAAGAACTTAATCTCTCCAAACATAGACATTTTGAATTCTTTTCTCATCTCATCAACAAATGATTTATAGATATGATCTTGTCCTCCAAAAATAATATCATCCACAAATATTTCAGCAATCAAAATAGTGTCATCAAACTCACCTTTCATATATAAATTATTGTTTTCGCTAGTTCTAACAAAACCAATACTTAACAAATAAGTATGCAGCCTTTCATACCAAGCTCTCAGTACTTGCTTTAAACCATATAACACTTTATGTAATCTACATACCATGTCTTTCTTGTATGGATCAACAAACCCTTCTTGTTGTTCAATGTAGACTTTTTCTAGTATCCCATTCAGAAATGCAGACTTAACATCCATTTGATACACTTTAAATTTCTTATGTGCTGCATAGGCTAGTAACATTTGGACTCCTTCTAGTCTAGCAATAGGTGCAAATCTTTCACCATAATCTATTCCTTCCTCCTGTGCATACCCCTTGCAAACTAGTCTGGCTTTATTCCTTGTAACCTCTCCATTTTCATTCAGCTTGTTCCTGAAAATCCATTTAGTACCGATAATATTCTTATCCTTATGCCTAGGTACTAAAGTCCATGTCTTTTTTTCTCCATCTATTCTATCTCTTCATTCATTGCATTTATCCATTCTTCATTCTCTAATGAAACTTTAACATTTTTCGGTTCAAACTCACAAACTAAGCATGTACCTTGTCTTAACTTACTTCTTGTCAGCATGTCATCTTACTTGTCTCCAATGATTTGGTTCTCAGGATGATGTCTTCTGACAAATATAGCCAGCACTTGATCTCTTCTTTATTATTCATCCTATTCAAGTTCATTTGCTTGCTTGGTAGCTCCTTCCTGATCTTCGATTTCTCTTTCCTATTCCTCAGTGTTATTTTCCTAATGCCCAGTTGACACAGTCTGCGGCTTTGGTAGGTACTATGTATGTTCAATGTAAGTGAATCTATCATAGTCTTCCAGTTCCCTAGTGCTTTCTTCACCATTCTTAGTGTCAAATTCATCAACCTTGACATTAGTACTTTCAATAATTTTATTAGTAGCCTTATTTAGACACTTATATGCTTTTCTTTTAGTGGAATATCCAAGAAATATCCCTTCATCCCCTTTAGAGTCAAACTTTCCATTTCTTTCATCTTTCAGAATAAAACATTTACTACCAAAAATTCTGAAGTAACTTACAGTAGGTTTGTAACCAAACCATAACTCGTAGGGTGTTTTATTTGTATCCTTCTTCAATTGTACTCAGTTTAGAACTATTGTAGTCCCACAACCATGCTCCCCATTGTGAGGCTCTTTCAGCCTTAAGGGCCCCCCTTCTGCTTTCTACTTTCTTTTCTTTTATCTTTATTTTTTGCCCTTAGTGGTTTTTGTCAGTTTTTGGCCTTTTTGGCCTTGTCACCCTTTTGCACTTTCAGATGTCCGAAATTATGAGAAAGTCGGTGGAGCAAGTAGCACCTCATTTTTTGGGTCTTTCAACTCTAAACCCTTTTTGGACCTTTCGGAGGTCTGGAACCCTAGAGGTCTAACTCTCGCAAAGGAGTTGGTCTTTCAGGTTTTTTGGCCATTCAGAGGTCTGAAACCCCCAAAAAGGCCAAAAGGCCGACTTCTGAGGTGCTTACATCAGCCACTCGGGAAGCCTATAAAAGGCACAAAGGGTTTTTAAGAGCTCACTTTTACATCCTCTCTTTCCCTATTTCGAAGCTTTGGTTGCGTGCTTTCGTTTCTTGCTCATGTTGTCACTTTTCTCTAGTCCTCTTTAAGTCTTCAGTTCTTTTTCGAGGTTTGTCATCTTTTCTTTCCCTCTTTCCTTCATTTTCTTTCATTCTCTTTTTTTGATTTCGGTCTTTAGGTTAGATCTTTGGGTTTTTCAGCTTGTCAACCCTATCCTTTAGAGTCTAGGGTTTGTGTTTTTATTTGAGTTGGCCTTTTCAGCCATAGGGATTGTTAAGGTAGTCACCTTGCATCCCTTGGTGAGTTTGTGGCCAAACTTATCGTCAAACTCATTTTTTAGTCTGACTGTAAACCCTAGTTTCGGACCTTCAGGGTTCAAAACTTTCAGAGCACACCCATCTGCAAATCCTCCTAAGTTCTGACACCTTTCAGTGTTTCGGTGTTGTTGCACACCAAAACATCCATACCTCTGAAACATTGAAAGCAAGGTCTCCCAAAGTGCATCTTTGATTCTTTTTGGCAATTTTGGTCCTATCGCACACCGAAGATTCCTCTATCACCATATCACTGAGAGTTTGTTCCAAGTCACACTCAGCCTTTTTAGCATTATCGGCCTTTTCGACTTGTGAAAGGTTTGCAACCTCCATCTCACCGAAAGGGCCGACAAGTAGTCCAAGGGTATTAAGAAGCCTCTTTCACCCTTTTCAGCCTTTTCATCCTTTCAGAGGTCTGGTACCTTTCAAATTCCAAAAGGCCAAAATCACTTTTATCCCCCCTTTTTAGCTTAAAATTCAGTAATGTGTGTAGACACGTAAAATTGGACAAGTACTTTTCAAAATGCAATAAATCAATAAATGGATCAAAAATCAATAAAATGCATTAAAATCAATACATGGATCAAAAATCAATTAAAATGGACATAATTAAATAAAATAGAGAAAAAATCAATTAAAATAAAGGAATTATTAAATAATGATGTTAAATGGTTCAATTGAAGTTGAAAAGGGACAAAAATAATATATAATTGATTTTAATCAATTAATTGTATAGTTGTTTAATCAAAAATCAAAATGAACCTATTACCCTTCCATGGCTAAATTTAATTAAATTAATTGAATTAATATTCCCTATTTTCTTTCAACAAAGTGATCAACCAATGAGAATTGAGAACAAAAGGACATAAATAACTCAAACATTTAAAATTGTCCAAAGATTTGAAACCATTTAAAGGCTTGTCCCCTCATTTGTCCCCCCATTTATGAACAAAGCAAAGTTTTTGACTCAACCAAGGGATAACCATGATTACTTCACTCCACCCCCTACCCTTGGGAAATTACTATAAGTATGAGGCATTTTGGAGGGCATTTCCATCTTGGAATTTCATTTGCAAACCATTGTTACTATAGGCAATTGAGATCATTTCCAAGAGTAATTTGAGCATTCTTGAGCATTTAGTATCATAATTTCATCATTCTTGAGCTAGAATCATCATAGAAACATAGCATAAACATAGTAGTAGCATCATTTCTCATTTTAGAGGTGTCACTAGTGAGGATTATAGCTGAGAGCTTCACTTACCACTTCTTTCTAGAGATCCATGGGATAATATAGATCATAATTTCAATTTTAGTTAAATTTGCATTGCATTTGATTAAATTGATGTTAATAGATCTTAATTTCATCACACAAATGGCACCCACTATGGGGCTCTAAGCCTCACTTCATTGTTTTCATCTTTATTTGCATGCTTGGATATTCTATTTTTCATGAATTGCTTGCAGGAAACTGGAAAAGTCACGCTTACAGGAGGTTGAATCACGCTTACAGTCAGTTCTTTGTCACCTAAGAGCTCTGTATTAATGCCTACTAGCTGGAGATCTATGCTTCCGATGAAAAATCCTTCATCCTTTATGGCTCACAGTCACACCTATGACTCAGAGAGTATCACCTTGCTTTAATTTTCTATCGCTTAAGTTGACGCTTTGCTTCGCATGTTATAGTTTTAGTCACGCTTTTGCAATGAAATTTATCACTTAGAACTATTAACATGTCTCTTAGCATTAAATATTTTGCACAATTTTAAACTTTTTTCACACCTCTGGATAAACTATTCACGCCTGTATAACTTTGAGTAACGCTTGAGCTGCTGCAAAGTGATGCTCGCTATTATCAAAGTTACACTGGTAAATAGTTTAATTACGCCTATTAGCTAGATGATGTCACCTGGTGTCTGCTATCTATTTGGTGTTTAAATTGATAAATTTCAATATATAACTCTCTCTTTATACTTTTTAACAGTAAATGAGTAGGCATCTAAAAGTGAAAAAGCCAGAAACTAGGTTCAACAAAGAGGGAAAAGCGTTGACTAAAAGAATCAAGAAGGAAAATCAAGCACATACCAAGGCCATTCTTGAATCAACATTGGATGAAAATTTTAAGGTACATGAAAAATACATTTATGTGATTGAAGCTTACAAGCATAAATTTGTTTCATTAAATTGGATTTTTGATCCTTAAGCTCAAATTGTTAAAAATGCAAACAAAGTGCTCCAAAGTTTCATTTACTTCAAATCTTTGTGTTGTTGAATTCAAATTTTGGTTTCCCCTCATTGTGAATTTGTTGTGTTGGACTAATTTGTTCGAGGAGGGAGCTGGAATGATCACCACTAGGTGAGTGGAAATAAGATAAAAATCAATGATTCAAAAATGCCCCTAGCCTTTTGCTAGCTACAAGGAAAGGTATTTTACTTGATCAAGCTTGCATTCCCTTAAATTGCAGCATTTCATTTGAATCTAGCTTTAATAAGGAGGGAATTTATCCAAAGATTTCAATTTTAAGAACCTCCTTGTCAAGAGGTTGAAAAAGAACAATAAATTGCTTGAAGTGTTTGGGAAGAAAAGGGAAAGTTAGGGATATGCTCTTCACCTTTTAGGTGAACCAAATTCCCAAACACTTAACCTTGATTCCATTTCATTGCTTTCCATGAACATGTTATTTAAAGTAGAGATTTAGTGGGCTCACCTCCCAATTTTTCCTTAACGAGACCAGTGAGAGGGACAACCCGAAGTGGGATACACTCCCTTTTGCCATGGGAATCTGACCCACTATAAAATGAAACACATGTATCCTTAATGGGGTGCATGACAAATGGATTTTGATTTTTCAACCTTCCTCTAGTAGTCTTAACAGATTGTGCAAAATCATACTTCGGTGCATGTGGGAAGCCTCCTTAGAGGATTGAGAGATTAAAGTCTATTTGAATGGAATATTTATTAAAACCTGGTAAAATAGAAAAAGCCACCTTGTAGAGCCATGTTTACAAGCCAAAATTGACTTTAGGTAGGCTGTTTGGAATTCTTTATTGTGATATACTTGTGAAAAACATCAGAGAACATACACATTAGAATGTTTTTAGGGACATGATGACAAAGTGATGTGTGTGTTGCGCTTGTTTTCTATTTTCAAACACGTAAATTTCCAAAAACTAATCTTACACATTTTTAAAATTCAAAATCTTATACCCTAGTCAAAGAAGTGTCGCCTGTGCACGAAACACACTCACCTATCAGAGGTTCAATCATGCTTGTGACTTGTTTAAACACATGTAGACATACTGAAGTCATGCTTAGAAAAATTTCAAACATGCCTAGAAAATCTGAAAACCTGTCTGGCATTAAAAAAGTCTCGCCTGGGAACCTACAGAGTATCGCTTAACAAGAAACCAGTGCACGCCTACAGAAGTTTAAGTCATGCCTATGCTTGGTTTAGTGACACCCAAAAATCAAAAAGGGAAAACTGAGAGTACTTGTAGAGGGAGTCAAAAAAATTTAAGAACATATTCGAGTACCCTTTTCTGTGTTCTTACTGCTCAGGCTTGTCAGTTTGGTCAAAAATCTCGTTCTGTATATTTTTTTAAAAAGATTTGCCAAAGGATTAGACCCCAAGTGATATTAACTTTCATTCTTCAAGGTTCATGCCTACATTTACTAGATCTTATTATATCAAACAAACCTTGCAAGCTAACCGAATGTACTTAAGCCAAGAACTCCCTTACCCAGGAGAAGAATCTACCACTCCTAGAATACCACAAAAGTCACCCGAACAAGAAGTAGAAGACAGCATGATGTATTATGGTGGTTTGGGTGGCAAAGATAATAGTGGTAATTATCTTACTAACTAGGGTAATGCCAATAATGGGGGTAATGATATGAATAACCAGGGCAACACTACTAACCAAGGCAATACCAACAATGGAGGAGCAGATCAAAATGCTCAAGGTATTGACCAAACTCACACTAGAACTCACACCGAAGCAATGACAGAAGATGCCATGAATGAAAAAGTTAGTGAGGCTATCCAATGTCCTTATTTTCAAAAGCTCATGGAAAAGGCAATGGATAGAGATAGAGAAAAACACTTCATGGACTTAGCACAAAAAGGTCTCAAACTACCCCGTGACTATGATGTCAACCAACTCAAAGCACCGAAAGTTGAGGAAAGTGCCTTAGACATCATGAACAAGCAATTCAAGATGTTTCAAATGAAATTGGACAACATTAAGCAAAGTAGGGCTCTTAAGCCTCTTTCCATAGAAGCATTGTGTCCATTCCCATTTGATAAAAGCTTAGTTATGGTGCCATTCCCAATCAATGTTGTGTTCCCCAAGTATGCTAAGTATGAAGGAACGATAGATCCCCAAGATCACTTATGGGATTTTTGTGCATTGAGCTTAGAGTTCATGTATGTTACAACATATTTAATGAGATTATTTCCGCGGAGCTTAGGAGGCATGGCTATGGAGTGGTTTTCTAAGTTACCCTCCAGCATTAAGACCTTTGAGGAGCTAGCTTCAAAATTCATGGCCCATTACTCATGTAATATTAAACATGAGGTCATGATGATAAGATTATGCAACACTAAACAAAAGGATGGAGAGGCATTCCTCACTTTTCTACAAAGGTGGAGGACAATTTTTGCAAGATATCATAGAAGTGTGCCTGAAAAAGAGAAGATGGATATCTTCATAAATAGATTAAGCAATGAGTTGAACTATTGATTACAAATGCAATGTCCAAAGACCTTTCAAGATCTAATTGAAAATGGAGTAACAACGGAGGAAGTGCTGGTCAAAAGTGGAGAACTCAAACTGTACAAAGATAACAAGAACAACTCCAACAATGGCAACAATGGTAACAATGGCAACAATCAAAAGAATAATTGGTTCAATAGTAACAGTCGTTATAAGAACAACAATAAGGGAATCGTGAATGATGGAGTAGTTGAATCTAGAAACTTGAAGGTGGTCCCCTTTGCTCTTACAAGGACACCTAATCAGGTGAATAATGCCAATCAACTTCCCAATGTGCCATCCAACAACAACCATAACAATTATGGAAATCAAGGAGATAATTCAAGGAGTACTAAATTTGACAAATATTTGAGGCCAACCCCTCAAAAGAACTTCACACCCTTGGGTGAACCCCTTGAAAAGGCATTAAAGACTCTAATGGCTAATAATGTCATTACTTTACCTAGAATTCAGCCTTATCTGCCAACTAATAAGCCTAGTTGGTGTGCCAATAGCCATTATGAGTACCACAGAATTTGAGGACACACAAAAAATGAATGTCTGCAACTAAAGAATGTAGTGCAAGATTTAATTGATAATGGCATGATCACCATTGATGGACCTCCAAACAATGAAGATCATACAGCATTCAAACAACCTTTCTACAAACATGATCAAGGGGAGTCATCTAATGGCAAGAAACAAAGTGCCAATAATCTTAACTTTGCACCACCTTATGATAACATTTTGAATGCTATAATAATTAATGAGCAGCCATGAAAAGAGGCATCAAATGTCATTACAAGAGGGCAGAATTCTAGAATGACTCTACAAGGAGCTGCTCCTAAAGTCATTAGCACTCCATAGTCCAACATCGTGGTTAAACAACCTTCTACAGTAGAAAAACCTTATAGCTTGGTTGATCAGTTGCAAAGAACTCCAGCATAAATATCTATCTTAGAATTGTTGAAGTTATCCTCAAATCATAAGGATATTTTGGAAAAATCTCTAGTAGAGAAAAATGTTCCTACTAACTTAGAAGAAGAAAAGTTCCAAAATATGGTAGGTCATCTTGTGGCACCTCATTGTCTCTCATTTTCTGATCAAGATGACATGTCTATAACCCATCCTCAAAATATACCATTGCATATAGAGGTCCTAATAGAAAGGCATAGAGTCAAAAGAGCCCTCATTGATGGAGGAGCTAGCCTTAATATTTGTACACTAAGTCTCATCAAATCCTTAGGGTTGTTCGAGTCTTGCATTGGCCCTACAAAAAAAATCACCATTAAAGCTTATGATGAAGCTAAAAGGGCCTCTAAAGGCATGATCGTGTTGCCCATCCAAGTAGGACCAGTCAAGAAAGACACCAATTGCCAAGTATTGGACATGAAGTTAATTTATAATATTTTGTTGGGGAGACCATGGATTCACGAGATGCAAGCAGTCCCATCCACATACCACCAATGCATCAAATTTTCGTACATGGGTGAAGAAATCATGGTGGGAGGGGACTCAAACCCATTCCAATGTTTTAATGCACTCAAACCCCTCCATGACCTATTTATTCCACATAACCAAGAAGGAATCATTCAAAGAGCCATCATTGAAGATACAAAAATGGATGATCCGGTCATAACATTAAATGCTACTCAAAATCCTCCTCAAGCTAGCTCAACAACATCAACTACGGGAAAGGAAAAGGTGAGCTACAAGGGTCCAATTATTAATGAGGGTTCATATCAAACTCCTAAGTCAGAGATAGTATGCTATAAACCTACTAGAGAAGAAAAAGATGAAGCTAAAAAGGAAAATTATAAGAAAATGGATAAGATGATGGAGGCATTTGACAAACAGTGCAAAATTAGTTCAAAAGGAGTAGGGGAATACTCCGTTTCCCTATTTGACATGCCCACATCTCCAAGGACACATTGCAAACCATCTAAAGAACACTTGCCTCACAAGTACAACTCTTACTTCGTAAGATAAAATGATAAAGCAGCATTTGACAAGGAAGAAAATGAAGTACTTCAATGGCTCTATCACGATGAAGAAGATACCTCAAACACTCCCATGGAATGAATTTAGGATGTTAATATATGAACTGAGCAATATGGGAAAGGTTTTGAGATTATGCAGAAGATGGGATACAAGGGAAGAGGACCCTTAGGCCAAAGGAATAGAGGGTTACTAGAACCCATTGAACCTACTTGGAGGGAAAAACAAGAAAAATTTGGAGTAGGATACCAATACAAAGGTGAAAGTTCTAGCCCAATGCAAGATTTTTATCCTCAAATAAATGCCGTAGAATCTGATGGAGATAGTGATGACTCTCAAGATTATGAATGGGATACCCTATTGAATGAATCATGTCAAGATAAGGAGGTGATTGCAATACATACTTAGGAAAAAATCCCAAGGCAAGAAGTTCAAATCAATGAAGAACCTAATATCCAAGATATTAACATAGGGCATGCACCTACCAAACAAGCATGGATAGAGACATTTTGGATGCCTTCGGAGGAGAGAGATTCAAATTTTAGGTTTAATCCACTTGTGGCTTTTCCCACATTATTTCCCATAGAATTCGAAGAGGATTCAAGTGAAGGGGATTTTGACCCTTCTTCCATGGACCATCTCGAGGAAGCTCACATCATAGATCTAAATGATACAATGTATGAACCCTCAAATGAAGTCATGTCCATAAACCCTATTAATGATAGTTTACCCAATGAATCCTTACTTTTGATACATCTGGATCTCATTGATTGGGACCAAACTGAGCCAAATGACTTTACTTTCCAAACGACCAAGCAGCAAACCAATACCTTAATGCAGTTGAACCCTCTTTCACCAAAAAATTTGATACAAACATGATGAGCACAATGGGGGTCCATTCTCTTAGTCAAAAGAAAAAAATGAAAAAAAATAAGAAAAAGAAAAGTTTTAGTGTTGAAAACCATTATGTGGCACCACTAGAACCAAAAAAAATGAAAATAAAAGATGTTTCCTAGGGTAAAAACCCAACTATGGTACCAAAGGAAGAGAGATTGGATACCTTTCCCGAGCATGAGGAAGAAAGGTCACCTATACTTATAGAACTGACAGAAAAGGTCAACATTGGTACGGAAGTGGATCCAAAGTTTATACACTTGGTTGCATCACTCACACCTCTAGAAAGAGAGGACTTCATAAAATTTTTTAAAGAGCAACAAATAAACTTTGCACGGTCATATGCTAACATGCCCAGCTTAGATCCTGACTTTATAATGCATCATCTGAATGTTAGACTAGGGTTTAATCCCGTAAAGAAAAAGTTGAGGAAGATGCACCCACACATAGCTCTTTTGGTCAAGGCAGAACTAGAAAAATTGTTGAAAGTAGGCTTCATAAGGGCAATAGCTTATGCTGAATGGATCTTGAACATTGTACCAGTTACAAAACATGACAAATCTATTCGAGTATGCACAGATTTTTGAGATCTAAATCTTGCTTGTCCTAAGGATGATTTCCCACTTCCGAGTATTGATGTAATAGTTGACTTGACAGCGGGTTATTCCATGTATTCCGTAATGGATGGTTTCAGTGGGTATAATCAGATTAAAATTGCACTTGAAGACCAGGAGAAGACTACCTTTACTTGCCCTTGGGGCACTTTTTGTTGGAATGGCATGCCCTTCAGCCTTAAGAATGCCAGAGCTACATATCAAAGGGCCATGACAACTATCTTCCATGACATGATGCACACATTCTTAGAAGACTGTGGATGATATCCTAGCAAAATCCCACAAAAGAGAAGAACATCTCCAAATTTTGAAAAAGATATTTGTTAGGTTGGAGTAATTCAAGGTTAGGTTAAACCCAAAGAAATGTGCCTTCGGAGTCCAATCCGGCAAGTTACTAGGCTATATAGTTTCTGCCAAAGGAATTGAAGTGGACCTGGAGAAAGTACAAGCCATAATGGACATGGACATACCAAGGAACATCAGCCAAATGAGATCATTACAAGGAAAAATTCAATCCATAAGGAGATTTATTTCTCAATTGGCTGAAAAATGTCATTCTTTCACCAAGTTGCTACATAAGGATACTATATTCATGTGGGATGAGGAATGTGATCAAGCTTTTACATTGTTGAAGACTTATTTGATATATCCTCCCATTCTCATGCCACCAATTAAGGGAAAAGAATTGCTTCTATACATATCTGCTACCGAAAGATCACTAGGAGTGCCTTTAGCACAAGAAGATGAGCAAGGAAAGGAAAGAGCTATTTACTATTTAAGTAGGACTTTGATCAAATATGAGCTTAATTACACATTTATGGAAAGAGCTTGCTTAGCAATGGTGTTTGCATCTCAGAACTTGAGACATTATATGTTGCTACATAAGGTCAAACTAATTTCCAAAATTGATCCTCTCAAGTACTTGTTAAGTAAAACTGCCCTAACGGGTAGAATAGCTAAGTGGGTTATGATTTTGAGTGAATTTGACATTGAGTATGTCGATAGAAAGGCAATAAAATGGCAAGTAATAGTGGATCATTTAGTGGATAATCCCATGATTTCTACACAAACTATTCAAGTGGAATTTTTGGATTCTGCCATTATCAACATAGAAGCAAAAACATGGAAGTTATTCTTTGTTGGCTCTTATACTCAAGGAGGTTCCGGTGCTGGCATACTATTGGTCACTCCTCAAGGTTACACCATTCCAAAGTCCTACAAGCTTATGTTTCCATGCACAAACAATATAGTGGAATATGAGGCACTTGTCATAGGCATCAAAATGGCCTTAGAGTGGAACATCAAAGAGCTACAAATTTATGGAGATTCTCAACTTATCCTCAATCAAGTCAACAATGAGTATAACACCAAAGATGAAAAGTTGATGCCATATAAGACTATGATTGATGGATGGAAAAAATACTTTGCCTTGATCACTTTTGAGTAGATTCCTAGAGAGCAAAATAGAGCAGCTGATGCCATGGCCACCTTGGCTTCCTTGTTACAAAAACCAGATCAAAATGAGAAGTATGAGTTCTTGGTGGAAGAGTTGGTGAAACCGGCATTGAACCTTCCTAAAACCCAAATTGTTGTCCTATTACATGGACATGACTCCCCTTGGTATGGACCTATATATACATACCTCAAAGACCAAGTATTACCCTTAGACCAAACCTGAGCTCAAAAATGCAACTTCATACGCCAATCAGCCCATTACCTAATCCTCTCCGAAACATTGTATCGTAAGGGTTTTGATGGGACATTACTTAGATGTCTAGAGGAAGAAGAGTCTAAGTTAGCTTTACACAAGGTTCATGAAGGCATTTGTGGGTCACACTCAAGCGGTCTAAACCTAGCTAAGAAAATCCTTCACTTAGGTTATTTCTGGAAGACATGAGAAAAGGATGCTTGCCATTTTGTGAAGACATGTAGTAAATGTCAATATCATGGCAACATGATACATGCACCGGCACAGGAATTACACCCATTTGTCACACCATGGCCTTTCTATCAATGCGGGTTTGATCTAATTGGTGTCATACATCCACCTTCTTCAAATGGACACAAATACATCATAACCACAATGGAATATTTCACTAAGTTGGTTGAAGCGGTTCCTTTGATAACGGCAACAGGTAAACAAATTTCCATGTTTATATTAAATCACATCATTTGCCGATATGGTATTCCTCATGCCATAATAATAGATAATGGAAAATAGTTCAAGAATAAGGATGTTGATGAACTTTGTGCTACATTTCATATCACTCACCATTCATCATCAATTTATTACCCCCAGGGAAATGGGCAAGCCAAAGCCACGAATAAGAATATCTTGAAAATTTTGAAAAGGTCAGTCAATAAATCAGGAAGGGATTGGCATATGCAAATTAATCCAGCATTATGGGCCTATAGAACCAGCATAAGAACACCCACAAGAGACATGCCATTCTCATTAGTCTATGGGGCTGAAGCAGTTCTCCCATTAGAGGTTGAAATCCTGTCTCTACGAGTATCATTACATAGATTGATCACAGATGAAGACTATAGAGTAGCTAGGCTTCAACAATTGGAGTTACTTGAAGAACATCAAACACAAGCTTATGAGCACCTGAAAGTGTATCAGAATAGAATCTCAAAGAACTATAATAAACATATTAAACCAAGAGTCTTTTAGGTAGGAGACTTAGTGTTGAGGGAAAACCCAAAGAATCAAGTTGAAAGAGAGAAAAAAGGAAAATGGGAAGCTAATTGGCTTGGCCCATTCATCATAGTATCTTCATTTGGCACAGGAACCTATAAATTATTAGATTGTGAAGGAGAGGATCTCCAAGACCCCATCAATAGTATTCATCTCAAAAGGTTCTACACATGAGTTAGACGAAAGAGTATAAAGAGTATCAGATGAGAGAGCATCATATTTATTGTACATAGTTCAAAAGAGATTCTAAAAATACCAAAAACATTTGAAAAGCACAAAAGAACAAAAGAATTGAAAAATTGAGCATGAAGAAAGGAAAAACATTCAAAAAAGATGTTGTCTTGGTGAAAACCTAGCAAATAGGCACCTTGATGATAAGAAAAATACAAAAAAAAAAGAAAAAAGAAAAAAATACAAAAAAAATTTGAAAAAAGAGAAAAAGTGCCTTGGTGAAAACCTAGAAATAGGCACCTTGGTGGCAAAAAAAAAAGTAAAAAGCTTTTAAAAAAAACAAAAAAAAAAGAGCTTGATCCATTCAAAGGGTGAAAACTTGGTAAACAAGCGCCTTTTGTTCCCTTAAGTTGGTTTTTCCTAGTCACATATGTCCATATTGCATTTCCACCATCTCATTTGTACAACCACCATTGCATCCATCATTTGTACATAGTCATAATAAAGTCAGTCAGTCACATTGTTGCATTGTCTATCAGCCCTAAGTTTGTCAAATGATCACATTTATCCTCTGGGGGTAGAAGAAGATTGCAAATTTGGTACCGAAGGGATTCAATAAGTGCTACAATCAGTCACGTCAGAGAGAGATTTATCAGAATTTTGGAAGTGAGGAAAGTTTATTAAGACTAAGTATTTGACCCTACAACATGATCCTTGAGCCTTCATTGACTTTATTATTCGGGATTAAAATGGACAAAAACACCTTAAAGATCAGAATACTTGGAAATACTTGTTGGAAAATCCTAAAACATGGCAAAACATTCAAAAGCTTTCTTTCTTGGCAAAATAATGAAACATGGTAAAACACTTGAAATCTTCTTGTTGATAAATCTTGATGAAATTGACTTTTCATCATATCTTTTGAGCTATTCGAGGATGTTTCGACTAGATTAGCCATGATAAAGATGTGATATTTTTTTTCTTGCCTTTGAGTGACTATTTTGAGGAAGATTCATCCACTTATGAGAGTTCATCTAACGACATGGTCATCAAAGAACCATCGAGGACTATCTCATAACAGGGCGAGTTGACCTTTTCTTGTTTACGTAAACAGAGCCCTTAACTATTTAGATTTTCTATATCTTAATACCAAAAATCCACTTGCAACATTGAATCCGTTGACACCGATATTCAGACTCCCATAGTTTGGTCATCCAACTAGTGAGGGTTGTACCAGTTTCAAAATGAGGTTACCGAAATGTGATAAAAAGTGGTATTCATATCATCATGATGTGGTTAGTGATGATTGTACTAGCTTTCTGGTCCCAAAAATGCTCAATGATGAAAATTTATCCTCATGGCATTTATTTGCTAAAAGCTGGTGACACTTAGGTTGCATTATCATGTTAGATTAATTGCATGGCACTATCATGTTTAGATTAATTGCATTGCATTAGCATGGAAAGTTAATTGCATTTATTTATGACAAATTTCCAAGGACAAAAGGGGGGGCACATCAATAAATACTTGAGTTGGTTCAAACATCAATGAAATGGGGGAAGATTACAAATTCAAACATTCATTTTAATCCTTGATTTTAAAAACAACGCAAGTGAGATTATCTTTGCATTCATGTATAGCATTAAATCATTATTCATTACTCATATATCAAAAGAAAAGAAAAGAACTCAGTCCATATATCATGCATTCATAAAGTAAGAGTTCGCATTCCATTCATTTAAATACTTGAAAATCAAAAAAAGATAGGAACATACATATGCATTTCCATCAAACATTTTGCATCCATACATTGACAAAACAGAAAAGCATATCATCAAAATCCATACATCATTGCACTCATTTATCTATATCATAAAATAAGATAACTGCATCCATAGCATAAATCATAAATGCATAACACATCATATAGCTGCATAAAAGATAATCTCAGAAATCAACTCATCAAGACAATCCAAGGAGTATATCATCATATATCATCAAAAGAGTGTTCATCATATGATCATCAAATCAAGCATCTCAATGTATAATGTCATCAAAATGCCACATCAAATGTTCCGAGCAATGGATAACATGATATATGAAACAAAGAGGACATCATCAATGAGTCACTAGATCAATCAAGAGCCTACAACACCAGATCCATCTGGACCTCTACCATCCTGAGAAGGAGGAACCTGAGAAGTGCTTGCTCTGTCCTGTCTTAGAACAACCGTGGCTGATACAAACTATTGTAATAAAGAGGCAACCTGATCCAACTGACCCACAAAAGTGGACATATCTATCCTCAATACCTACATATCTCAAGATAATCCATCAATACGATCACCTTGTGCACCCTGTGGCTGTGGAGCTGGGGGAGGCATCTGTGGAGCACCATCATCCTGCTGCCCCTAATCCTGGTGAGCTGCATCATCATCATGTTGAGCCAAGGCTACTCTCTATAACTATAACAAGGGATCTAATCCCCAAGGAATTTGCCAAGCTACATCAATCTGTGCCTATCTATGAGCTCTCTGATGTCTATGAGCTCTATCATGTCTATCTTCTCTAGGCTGTCTATCAACTGCATCATCCTGTTCTCTAGCTGGTCTATCTCTAGCATCCCCATGATCATGACCCCGTCTCATCTATCCTCTACCTCCTGCAACCTGAGAATGTCTACGTCCTCATCCTCTCTAATGTCTATCATCCCTATCACCATCACGACATCTAGGAATAGGCTCAGTTGGATCAGTGAAATGAGGAAACCTGTTGTGAGCCCACCAATCTGCATACTCATGTGACATCCTTGCATCTGCAATACCTGTCAGTATCTCCCATCTGCAAATAGTCATATCTACAATCTGATCTAATGCAAATTGATAATCAATACATGGACCCCATAGAGAGATCTCTGCCTGTACTCAAGCATATAGTGCATTGCCCTGAGGCATATCCTGTGTCTGACCATACTATCTCAAAAATTTTCCAAAGCAAAAGTGCTCAATAGTAGTGGTAGTACACCCAATCATCCAGCGAGGGGTGAACATGTATGGTAACTCATACTCATCCTCTCTCCATCTATCACAACTGAGGAAGGGACGCCATGTAACCTAATCGAGATCATCAATCTGACATCTCCAATAATCCAAGTGACCCAAGTGGTGTTGAATCACCATACCAGTGTATAGGAAAGCATAAGGAAATCCTCGATGTCAAACCCTATCAGAAATGGGCCTAGTAATGGGAAGATGCTCCCATATCCACAACTGAAGAACAATGGCACCTACTGATAATGAGGCACTCCCCCGATACACCACCTCATGTAAATCATGATACAATTGTGCTAGAATGTAGGAACCCCAATCAAACCATCAAGGATGAGCAAGTAAATCCTCCATAATCCTACCCCAACTAACTGAAAAACCATGACCTCGCTAGTTGGGAAGTAGTAAACCACCAATCACTGCACCTAAAACTACTGGTAATGTAGGAAAAGATGCAAACTAAGGCCATGTAATAGTATCCCCATCTCCTATAGTGTTTTCTTTGAATACTTGTCGGTAGATAGAAGAATCATAGACAGAATCATAATATACTATCTCTCCTCTGCACGGGATCTGAAGCAATCTATACACATCCTTAGGCGTGATAGTCATCTCTACATATGGAAAATGAAAGGTGTTGTGGTTGGAGTGCCATCAGTCCACCACTACAGTTAGTAACCCATGGTTTAGCTAAAACCATGGGAGGTCAAGCAAAAATCTCAATCCGCATCGCTCGATAACATGGAACTCAGCTGCTGTGAGTCCCTGACTCAAGTCAATAACCCAAGAGGCAACTGACCAAACGTATAAGGTGGGACTGTGATCTTGTTGGCAAAGTAAAAGGAATCATATCAGTACATTATATCAAGGAATTATCTCAAGTCAATCTTCTCAAAGTCTCAAGTCATCACAGCAAGTACCCTCATTTGTTTCTCTGTATCCTAAGAACGAAGCAGCAGTATCAAAATCATATCAGTTTTCACACTGACTAATTTATCCTATTAATCACTATCCTAAATGGGATTGACATATCATATTCCAAAGTACCACTATCCAGATATCCTAAACCAATTGTTTTGTTGACAATAACAGACCTACACTTATCATCTGAATCTATCATCAAGAGTTATCAAAATTTTAATCAGACATAATCAAGTACACATGTGAAAAGTACAAAAAATTTCCAAATAGTCAGTAGGTGTGATTTTTATCATGCCACGCGACATTTAACCTCAGGTGATAGTGAAAGCATGTCAAGCGATATTATTTTTATTTCAAGCGATAGTTGCCTGCTAAGCGATAATTAATTGGGCTACGCCATAGTGAATTCTAGCCTAGGTGATAGCAAATCCGTTAGGGTTATCATAGGCGACAACCTATCAAAAAAGGGGCAGATTAACCTAGCTCTAGGTGAGAGTTGTTCTAGTGCTAGGTGAGAGTAAAAGATTCCTAAGCGAGGATAAAATACATAGAGGTGGGAGTAAAAACCACAGACATGATAGTAAAATACCCTAAGCAATAGTAAAATCATTCCTAGGCAAGAGTTCTTAAATTTAAGGCAACGACGAAACATGAAATTGCAATAAATGATCATAAATACAACATAAATGCTCAATCAAGGTTTATAACAACTTACCAGAGCTCCATACTTAGGTGGCCTTGCATATCTCCAGCACCTCTCGAATCTATGCTCCTGAATCGATACAACCATCTCAAAAATCACTAGAGGATCAGAGCAAAACCACCAAGCCGAAAAGTAAAAATGAATGGTAAAACAAGGTTTCTCAACCTATTTAAGGTATTTTGACCTAATTTTGGAGGTGAAACTAGCTATTGACCTATCTTAACTACTCAAACCAAAACCGGGGCATAATCATACATCATGACATCTCATCAAATAGTCAGAAATGAAAACATATTTGATAAATCAAACATCAAATCATTTTTTTTTGAAATCAAGAAATTAATATGTTTTAATTTCTGAGGGGGCATAAGGGTATCAAATAGAAGTTGCAATCAAACATCATGAAATCAATGGGGCATCATAAATTTTTTTATCAAGAGGCAGCAATCAATCACATCAGGAATCAGCAATCGGGACTTAAAGGATCTTTGAACCAATGTTCTTTGCACATTGATTCAAAGAGGGGCATTTGTAGACACGTAAAATTGGACAAGTACTTTTCAAAATGCAATAAATCAATAAATGGATCAAAAATCAATTAAAATGGACATAATTAAATAAAATGGAGCAAAAATCAATTAAAATAAAGGAATTATTAAATAATGATGTTAAATGGTTAAATTGAAGCTTAAAAGGGACAAAAACAATATATAATTGATTTTATTCAATTAATTGTATAGTTGTTTAATCAAAAATCAAAATGAACCTATTACCCTTCCATGGCTAAATTTAATTAAATTAATTGAATTAATATTCCCTATTTCTTTCAACAAAGTGATCAACCAATGAGAATTGGGAACAAAAGGACATAAATCACTCAAACATTTAAAATTGTCCAAAGATTTGAAACCATTTAAAGGCTTGTCCCCTCATTTGTCCCCCCATTTATGAACAAAGGAAATTTTTTGACTCAACCAAGGGATAACCATGATTACTTCACTCCACCCCCTACCCTTGGGAAATTACTATAAGTATGAGGCATTTTGGAGAGCATTTCCATCTTGGAATTTCATTTGCAAAGCATTGTTACTATAGGCAATTGAAATCATTTCCAAGAGTAATTTGAGCATTCTTGAGCATTTAGTATCATAATTTCATCATTCTTGAGCTAGAATCATCATAGAAACATAGCATAAGCATAGTAGCAGCATCATTTCTCATTTTAGAGGTGTCACTAGTGAGGATTATAGCTGAGAGCTTCACTTACCACTTCTTTCTAGAGATCCATGAGATAATATAGATCATAATTTCAATTTTAGTTAAATTTGCATTGTATTTGATCAAATTGATATTAGTAGATCTTAATTTCATGCAAGTGAGTAACTTCATCACACAATGTGTTTTGTTTTCTGAGTTTTTTCTCCCACTATGTTACTGATTCATGTCTTCTCCTTTACATAGATATGGCTAAGAAGGTAGTAGCATCACCAGTAATGAAGTATCAGTTCAAAGGCTATCATCCACCATCCAAATTCACCAACCTACATGCAAGGATAACTGATACAGATATCAAGAACGTAAGTTGGAATGAGTACCTGAACAAGTGTGTGCAGCCAGTGGTGCATTCAGAGGACTGCACTTCATTAGTCTATTTCTCTCTAGTGAATGTGGTAGTGCACCTAGTTTCCATCTAGTCAGTGGAACTGATCAATACACTACCCAGTAAATATGTGCCAGATGAGCACATGGTCAAGAATAGCATTGGAGAAGTGGTCCTGGACTTGAGGCCCGATAATATTGAAGATGTCTTCCACTTGCCCAAGGGGTAAGATAAGTTCTTTAATTTCAATATCAAAAAGGGAATGGAGTTTTACAACAAGGATATATAGAGGGATCGCAACATTGTTAACAATGAGTACCTGATGCAACCATTTCCCAAGAACAAACTGGATAGAATTGATATGAGGAGAGAGGCTATATGAAAGAAGATATCCAAGAAGCTATAATAATGATCAACAGGGTGTACGGGTTGTCTAAGTCCCATCAAATAGAGCCTTGGATGGTCTTCCTAATCCAAAAGATAAAAGAAAGACAAGAGAGGTTCGATTGGGCCTCTGTTTTAAGTGACCAACTGGATGAACAACTAATTCAGGTGAAGAAAGATCCCCATTTCTACATGACATCTTATGTCATGTACTTACTAGCTACCAGGGCAGTTTACCTAGGTTTAATCAAAGTTGGATCCATTGGAGAACAGAACACATGGCCATTCACTCTATACCCTCAATTGGTGAGGAAGGATTTCTACACTCACAATAGCCCTGACTACAGAATAGTCAATGATGCCTTCATTTTTGCAATCATATGCTCCATTGAGGGAGACTATGCCAAAAGGCTATCAATAGAAGTCGTGGCTAAGTTAAAGGCCATTGGGGCTTTCTACATACAATTTTGGACCTTCACTTACATTCGGGAGGCATGAAGCACCCTGGCACCAAAGAAGCTACCAAGGTACCCTTTTGATAGAGTAGTCCTCTTGGAGATCGCAAGGTAGTTATCTGATGCCCATGAGAACATCAAGCATAAGAAGAAGCATTGCTGGGATTTTCCTATTTTCATTGGCCCCCACTATGTACCAGACATGAAATTCTACAAGTCTTTGACTGGAGAATGGGATGAATTCCCAGTGTTAACTTACAACCTAGTTAGGCCTCACTTTGATGCCATTTGTACCTATAGACACATAATGAGAAGACACTACATTCATGAGCTACTTATTAAAGACCATTGGGCTAATTATGTAGATGATTATGAGGTAAGAGTCTATGACTATTGCCGGATGAGTCTAGAGCTAGCACAGGGTGCACTTTTGTTAAGGATTCCACAAAAGGAGGTAGATGCTGACTCAAACAAAATTTTGGATTCTATATATCTCACAGACAATGTGTACACAAGAGATATCCTGAATGCAAAGGTAGATTGGGATGAAAATGACAGTATGGATTTCAAAGCTCAGCATGTGATTAAGCTAACTAAACCCTAGATTGCTTATCCTTTCCCAATGCAACCACTCCCCATGAAGGAACTCCCAAAGAAAACCTCTCATGAAAAGAAGAAGAAGGGAGAAAAGATATTGAAACTATAGTTCAAAGAGGCTACTCCTCTGAAGCTAGAAACTATATACCAGCATGAGCCCCCCATCGCATATGGTCCAGCCACGCACTCCAAGAAGGTAAAAACTAGGATGATCGAAAGTATTGCACCACCAAAAGAACCTTCACCTAGTGACTAGGATTCTCCAAGCTTGGCAAAGAGAACAAAATTCAAGATCATAGGGCCCAAGCCATCTAGGGTGATCAAGGGTCATGTGTACAAGAGGAAGAGAGGCTCAACGCCCACACAAATGGATACCCTGGTGGAGGACAATGAAGATGAATTAGATGATGTTCCCCTTAGTAGGAGGACCCCATTTGTGGGATTCTTGAAGAAAATAAGGATAGTGGATGATGATCCTAAGGATGCTGAAGGGGATACACGGGGAGAGCCAATAAATCTGGATGCCCTCAGTGATGATGAATTCAACATCACAATTTTTTGAAGATTACATGGTTTCAAGGAGTCTAAGCAGCAAGATCCTATGAGGTTTACAAGTCTTTTTAGTCACATGGGAGAGGGTCTACAGGGACAAGATGATGTGGGGATAACCGAGGCTGACAAGGAAACTATGGAGCCAGAAAAGAAATCTTTTGTTGGGGTCACCTCAGAAGATGTAGCTACATAGGTCCCATTGGATTCATCCATTCCACCATAGTGAATTAGTGCCTCAGAGCTTGCAGGAACCAGAGAAAGAATGAGAAGTCACTAGCAGAGAGAAAATGGAAGATACTCATATAGGATCCTTGGAGCCAGATGATAAGGAAGAATCACAGATAGAAGAGGAGCCACATACTAAAGAAGAGGAGCCACATAATGAAGAAGAGAAGCCACAAATAGACACTAAGGAACAAATGGCTGATGAAAAGCAAACTACTAATGAGGAAGAACATGAACAAGATGTTGGGAATGAGCAAGAAATAGGAGCAAAAGAAGAAAGTCAAGAGGAAATAATGATAGAACGCCTAGCAACTTCTTCCACATTGGCTACTCTTTATGAGCCTTTTAATGTGTTCTCAAAGCCCACTCAGTTCACTACAGAGGTACAACCAAGAGTCATATTGTACATAGATTATGTGGTTGATGTGACCATGCTAGGGCATGCTTTCCATCAAACAACACCCATACCCCAAGCAAGAATGATGTCCTATGTCACTCAAGACCAAATGGGTAGGTGGAAAGCATAGGTGGTTGTCCCCACAATGGATATCAGTGCAAATGAGATCACTACGGATGACTACATGTTGGAAGAGGTAGATTTAGCAGAGCCCACTAGAGACAGTAGCAAAACCTTGGCTACTTTGGGGTTAAAGCATGCTTTAGGCTTTATGGATAAAGATGAAGAAAGGATAAAAGCTCTGGAAGAGAAAAATGAAGCTATCAAGAAATTCATTCTAAAGACAGTGGGTCCAATTGACCCAAATAACCCTGAAGCCTCATTACAGGTGATTTTGGAGAAGAAGGGGGATATAGACACAGATGTTCCACATTCTTTTGTATAGGTTTGTGCTGAGTGGAAGCTTCATTTTGAGTAGTTAACTAGCTTATCCCTCAGTAGGATCCTAAGGCCCTTTCGGAACATTTTGGTAGGAATAACTTCTTTGGTGGAAATCATGAGTGAGGAGAATGGTGTAGAAGAAACCATCCTTAATTGGCAAAAGGTGTTGGATGAGCTGATAAGGATAAGAAAGCAATGCTTCTAGGTATTGATGAAGACATATGAAGGATCAAAATTGGATAATTTTGAAGAATGGATCCAAGAGATAGCAGTGGCATTGGCCGTATTTGAAAAGGTTCTCAAAAGGTTGAACAAGAGGAGAGATGACAACATGCTTTTTGCAAAGGAGCTACATGAGTTATTTGAAGGCTTCGATCTAGATTTGTTTGATGAAGATGATGATAAAACAATGCACTCAATAAATGACATTATCAATAAGTACCTAGGCATATTCCGAGGGGTAAAGACTAAATAAGACCTCTAGCAGATGTTTTACCAAAAGGAGGAAATTTAGAAAATGCTATCTCATGAAGAAGAAATAAAATCTTTTGCACAGGAACTGACTGACTTTTGAGATAGGCAGCAAGAGATCCTTCAAGGAATTAAGATGTCAGACTTTGATGAGGTGCTGGAGATAGTAGATAGGTTCAATAAAGCACATCCAAAAGTTCCTCCTAGCTAGTAAGCCTCCAGTCTAAAATCTACCAAATTTTGTGTACAGAAAATCTAGTTTTGACACTTAGCCATTTCTGCAAAGCCTGATTTTCAGCATTTCGGCCATATGGGGTTTTCGGCCTCCGACAAGTCTGCAAGTCCAAAATTTTGGAGATAAAGGACTTGATACTTAGTCAATTTTGGGTCTTGAGTTTTTCGGACCAACTATCAATATTTGGGCATTTTTTGGCACGTCCAAAAGTTAACTACAGTTATCTCAGAGTTCACTTTTCATTCATCTTGGCTTCTTTTTTGGGATCGTTTATGCATGATTTTGGGATCTCTTCCAATTGGGTCCACATGGAGAAGCCGGAGTCAAAGATCAAGGGAAGAAACATGAAGATTATCAAGAGTATGCACAAGTTCCAGCTACCTTTTTGAGTTGTTTAATGCCTGATTTATTCAAATCTTTATAATGCACGAAGATTAATTCCATGCTAGGATAGTTTAGCTAAGCTTTAGGAGTAGTTTCTTTAATGCAAGCTTTACTTGAGATTTACTTTCAAGTTTTAGTTGCAGCGAAACTCTAGCTGCGAAAATAAGAGCAGGGCTCTATAAATTGTAATAAAATGATGTAATCAGGGTCAATTTGATCATTAATATAAAATATACAATTGGTGCTTCATTCATGGTGTGATTTATCTGCTATCTATGAGAAATTTGTGAATGTGTGAATTGTTCATTCTTTATTTCAAAGAGTCGATTATTTTTTTAATGATTTTAAGTCTGTGATCTTTTAGTTCAGTGTTTGCTAGTATTGCATTACTTTGTTCTGACGAATTTATAAGAAGATTATTCTTTGGAGCTTTAAGATTAACTTGTCTTACATGTGTGCACATTTGGGGTGGCTTCATCATTTGATGATTTTTGGATTATCATACGTCTACATTTGTTTGAATCTGTTGATGATTGCATCCATTTAGCTGAAGATTGTGACATGATCTGATCTCTATTTTGTGGGTTTCTTCATCTTCATGGTTATTTAATTCACATGGTGGTGTGATGCTAGCATATTTCCATTATGTTTCTTTTCAATAAATTCATTTAAAATATCTTGTTTCCCTACATCTTCTAACCCTCTTTGCAAGTTATTTTCAGTAGATTAATTAAACTAGCATTGCTTTATCCTTAAATCTGAAAATCGTATCAAAAAAGAGAGAGCTTTGGTTTCCTAAAGTTTGTTTGATAGTTTCCCTTGAGAGAAGAACCAACAAAGGCCTCCTTGTTAACAAATTCAAAGTTGTCTTCCATTGAGCTATCCAAGCGGTTGAGACCCAACCAGAAGGAACCTTGAGATTGATTCTGTCAGTCTTCCAAGAGAGGAAGTTTCTCGCACAAATTCCTAACCATTGTCTTTGTGTAAAATGATGTTCAATAGAAGTGGCGCTAGAAGGAGGGCCCTCGAAAGGGACACCCTAGAATATTGGATCATTCTCTCCTAAGAGATTTCAATGAGTCCTTAGATCTTCAACCAATAAAGGGGAGTTCCTTGAACTTACAGAGTTTCATAGACCTTGCAGCAGCAAAACAAAGTGCGGAGAGGATACTTCGGACCATTCTAATCTTCCTCCAATTCCAACCATTATTGCCCCACCTGTTGTTCCACCACCAGCTCCAATGGCATTTTTCACAAATGCTCAAAGTTCACCATTGAACTTATAGGGACAGCTCCATCAGTTGCCCAAAAATCCTGAGAAATTATGCCCACGTTTCATCTATGGAGAATCTAGGACGGGGGAAGAACACGTGCGTGCAATCAAGGAATTATGCAATTGAAAAGAGATCACTCATCAAGACGTCATGTGCCACCTCTTCCCCTACACACTGGGAGAATTTGCATATAATTGGTATCTGAATCTACTGCGAGGATCCATTGCTACATGGGGGGAATTTGAAATGAAGTACCTAAATCAACTCAAATTGTATGTGGATCCGACAACCCTTCATCACTAGTTCATCTCGGTTAGAAAAGACCTCAATGAATTGATCGCTATGTTCAATCACCATTTTCACAAGATGTACCAAAAGCTTGAAGCTCCATACACTATACCAATCAGAACTACCATACAGGTGTACTTGCACACCTTAGACCCATTGACATCTATATTCTTGAAAAGGCTGCCTCTAGGAGATATTGAAATTTTGGAGAAAGTGTGCAACGAAGCTATCATGTTCACCCAAAAAATGGACCCACAAGCGGGTGGGAATTATGGCATCCCACCATCATTGGGAAATTTTGTTGTGACTAGTCCATTTGCATCAAACAATCAACTTCTAATACAAAAAACCCCAAGGATCAATCTGGTACTGGCTCCGTATGTTGTTGCCCCACTACTGGCCATCACATACCTGGGATATGATACACACAGGGCTGCCTTGTGCGAACAAAAGGTCACCCTCCTAAGTGAACCAAATCAAGCTCTAGTAAATGAGTTAGATGGCATGAAGAAGATGTTGTCCTAGTTAACCAGAGAGATCACCTGGATGAAGCTCAACCCAACTCCAAATCAAGGAAACTATCCAAGGTCAACTGCTACCCCGAATACCTACTCTCAAAACCAAAATCATAATTATGGCAATTATAACAACAACAATAAGAATAATGGAGGAGGTTATGGGAATGGCTCTCAAGACAAATAGTTTGGGAAACAAAAGATGAATAGGACATGGAACACATGTCTGAATAATGGTAGTATCCCCATGGAAAATGCTAATTTCTTTAGTTCATCAATAGCCATATATGCCCAAGGTCCCAGCATGCACCAACCAAATTATGAATATAGGGGGGAGTTTGACAATCAACAAACTCAGGATCCTAAGTGATCCCAGGCCCATTTTAGTGCCATGGCTTTTGACTCGTATGATCCAAGTTTGAATGAAACTCCTGTCAATAACACTTCAGAGGAAGATTTTTTCTTCCCATTCCACCAAGAAAGCCAACCAGAGTATTCCAAAGTCAATGCTTTCCAGAACAACAACATAAATACCTATAACTTGAGAAGCCAAAGAGAGCCTTTGATAGATAGCATTCCCCCAGGAATGTAGCCTACCCCACCTAATCTAAAAGCCAGTAACAATCCTACGCCTCCGAAGGGGCCCGGTGCCACTTTTGTTTAGACAACACAACAGCAACCTACCGTATTGAGAAATCCAGTTTGGGCCAATGAGAAATACAACGCGATAGAGGAACTAAAGAAATTTAGAATGAATATGTTGATGTATGATATGCTGCAGAGTTGTCCCACTCAAAGTGAACCTCTCCTGAAGTCTTTGGATCATTCCAAATCAGCCTCATCTAGCAATAATGCCAAGAATGTGTCCAACGTAAATGCCACAGAGGCGATGATGACTATGTTTAAAGATAGGGTAGAAGTGTCCCCATTCCTACTAAGCCTCAAAATATTTGGAAAGAACCTGCATAATTGCTTAATCAACTTAGGTGCTTCATGTAATGTGATGTCATTATCCATATGCTGAAAGTTAGGAATGAATCCTCAGCCAACTAACCGCGTGGTAATCTAGCTTGATAAAATAGAAGTCAAAGTCATCGGGGTTTTGAAGGACACATGTATTCAACTAATAGCCTACCCTAGGATCCAAGATTGCATCGATGTTCATGTAGTAGACATCCCAGAGACTTATGGCATGTTTCTCAACCGAGAATGGACCCGATCGTTGAGATGGTGGTTCTCCACGGACTTCACCCAACTTTTCTTGCCATGGAAAGGGCTCAATAACCAAATTAAGATAGATGTGGAGCCCAAGCTCAAACAAATGATAACCAAGTATAATGCCTTGAATGAAGTTTTATTTTCACAAGCCGACCTAGGAGTGTACCATTTTCACAAAGCATTCACATTTCAACTCAAGGAAGAAGAAAATTCAAGCAACAGCCCCATTCAGGGGTTAATAAATGTCTAGGTCCCTGAAGAGACTCTCACAGAGTTCATAAATGGTATGATGAAGAATATGAGGCATCTCAGCCAAGATGTTGATCCCAACATACTAATGCTTCCCAAGTATTGTCATCTTCATTGGATGAACCACTTAGGTTTTACATGCCAAGATTGCCAAGAGGCGGTGGTCCAAGTTATGAACCAGATATCAAACATATCAAAACCTCCCTAGAATACGATGATACGTTTGAGTGAGGAGGATTCTCCCCTCAGCAAAGAACCTCAGGGTCCTATGACTGAACACTTTATACAAGAGGAGTGGAGCTCTTCTAATGACAGTTGCCTACCTTCATGCCATGAAGTTTGGTGTGATGTCAAGAAAAAAAAAAGATGAAGTGGGTTCCACTTTCAAAAAGAGAAATCTTAGATGAAGGAGGGATAGAAACTCCAAGTAAAAAATTTTTGTCATCACTTATGGCCCCTACAGAACCCCAGACTAAGGTACCTATGCCTGAACTAATCCCGGAACCCCAAGTCAAAATATCTTCCGACAAGAATCATTTAGTATGGAAACTTCAGTTTGATGTCTCTAAGTGCAAGCTGGGAGGAGGAGCTGGGATCAAATTAGTTAACCCTCATGGGGGTTCATACTATGCTGCCTACCAGTTGTAATTCCTACTACACTAACAATGTTGTCGAGTATGAGGCTCTAGTTCATGGTCTCCTCCTAGCCCATGAGAAGAAAGTGAAAGCAATAATAGTGGAAGGTGACTCACAATTGATAGTCTGGTAGATCAAGAGCCAATATTCTTGCATCGACAAATGAGTGGTCTCGTACCACAACCACATTTGGGACCTAATCAAAGACTTTGAAGCCTTTAACATTCAGAGTGTCCCAAGAAGAAAGAATACTATTGTTGATGCCTTAGCAGTATCCGCAAGCTCCCTACAACTGCTAGAAAACTCCAAATTGAAGAAATTATCCGTGGAACTAGTGGTTGTATCGGCTATCCCTAATAACATAAAAAACTTCTAGGTATTTCAAGATGATCAACAAATATTGGAATTCATTATGAACATAGGGATATTTGACAAGAAAAGCATTGATGAAGATGAAGATGAAATAGAAGAGTCAGATGACTTAGGGATTTTGAACTTGAAAACAAATTCCATTCCAAAAGGTATGGTAGCTCTAGAGAGAATTTTTGATAAAGATGAACATGCCCAAGAAAGAGGGAAAACACCAGTCATAGGTAGAGATGATTGTGATCTCTACAACTTGGGTACACAACTCGAACCTAGGGAGGTCCGTATAGGAAAAATTGGCACACAAAAGGAAAAGAAAAAGATGGTTGAGTTACTCACTGAATACAAAGATGTCATAGCATGGTACTATGAGGATTTGAAAACCTATGACCCTAGTGTTATTGTCCACAACATCCCGTTGAACCCAGATGATAAACCTTTTCACCAGAGGCTAAGGCCAGTGAACCCTGTGATTGAGCCAATGATTCAAAAGGAGGTGTAGAAGTTGCTCGATCCAAGATAATTTTTCCCATCTGACATTCAACTTGGGTTTCCAATCTTGTCCCTATAACGAAGAAAAGCGGAGAGGTTTGGCTTTGTGTGGACTTCAGAAATTTGAACCGGCCCTCTCAAAAGGGAAACTATCCTTTTCCTTCTCTAGACAAAGTGTTATAGGTGGTCAACGGTTCTCAAATGATGTCCTTTCTAGATGGCTACTTGGGGTACAACCAAGTCATGGTGAAGGAAGAGGACCGCCTGAAGATAGCCTTCACTACAAAATGGGTGACAATTTCCTATCACCGCATGCCATTCGGTCTAATCAATGCATGAGTCACTTTCCAATAGGCTATGGATGAGGCATTCAAGGGTCTAGTCAACAAATGCATTGTTATATATATGGATGACCTCAAAGTTTTCTCCAGGAACTGGGTGGACCGCATCAAAGATTTGTGAAAGTTTTTGAAGTGGTGTCAACGTTATGGGATTTCTTTGAATCCTGAGAAGTGTGTCTTTGGGGTGACTCAAGGAAAACTTCTCTGGCACATCACATCCAAGATAGGCATCTCAATTGACCCTGAAAGGTTTGAAGCTATCCTCAAATTGGTTCCACCAAATAGTAGGAAGGAGTTGAAGTCCTTTTTCATGAAAATCAACTTTTTCAAGAAGTTCATTACTGGGTTTGCAGAAATAGTGCATCCTTTAAATGATATGTTGAAGAAGGATGCTAAAATCGAATGGAACACCCTAGCTAAAGAGGTCTTCAAATAAATCAAGACATCCATTGCCACTGGTCTAGTCTTGGTCAGTCCTGATTTTCTTCTACCATTTAAAGTCTACTCATTTGCTTCAGAACATTCATGTGCAAGAATCCTCACATAGAAGAAATAAGGTGAAGAAGAATGGCCAATCACTTTTATGAGCAGCCCACTGAAGAATGCAAAGCTCAAATATCCTAATTTAGATAAACAATCTTTTGCCTTGGTCAAGGCTATCAAGAAATTCAAACACTACATACTTCGGAGTAAGGTCATTACTATTGTCCCGGATCTAGCAGTCAAATCCTTACTAATTCAAAATGAACTCGAAGCACAAAGAGGCAAATGGATGGCAATATTGCAAGAATTCAACATTGAGATCCAACTGATGAAATTGGTGAGAGGCCAAGGCCTCACCAAGATGATGGCTAAAATGGAACAAGGTTTGGTGTGCTAGGTGTACACCAATGAAGGAATAGTCACTAACATATGGTATCAAGACATAGTCTACTACTTACTGCAGAATTGTTGCCCAAATAGATTGAATGGTTCCCAATGAAGAGAACTTAAGAATAAGAGCACTTCATACATGCTAAAAAATGGGAAGCTCTACAAATGCAATTATGACAGATTGTATCTACGATGTTTAGATCAAACAGAAGCTGAACTAGTTCTCACATAATTTCACAATAAGTATGGTATTGGACATGGATTGGAAAAAGCTACATCTCATTAGATAATAAGATCTGGCTATTACTAGCCAACTTTTTTCAAAGATACTCATGATCATGTGTGATCTTGCCATGTTTTCCAAACCAGTGCCATTCAAGAAAGACATTTGGTGATGCCCTTACAACCATTATACAAAGTACATCCATTCCCCCAATGGGGGTTGGATTTTGTGGGAATGATCAATCCTTCATCCTCAGTAGGCCACCGATACATCTTCACTATAACTGATTATTGTACCCGCTGGACAGAGGCACAGGTTATGAAAAATTGTACCATTGATGTTATCACCAAATTCCTAGAAGAGTTCATCATCACAAGGTTTGTCGTGCCTTTTTTCCTAGTATGTGACAATGCCCCTTACTTTTCATCTGCAAGTCTCATTCAATGGGCCTTCAAGAACCAGGTAATTTTGAAATTCTCATCCAATTACTACCCGCAAGGGAATAGAATTGTTGAGTCAACCAACAAGAACCTAACAATGGTAATCAAACATCTTTTGGATGACAATCCTAGATACTGGCACACCCAGTTGAAATATGCTCTGTGGACAGATCATGTTAGAGTCAAGAATGCCTTTGGGACCTCTCCCTACCACTTAGTTTATTGTTTGTAGCCCATCTTTTTGATGAACCTAAAAATACCAATCTTGAGAGTCATGGATCAATACGTCGAGGGTGAGGATCAGGTGCAGATTTGCCTCATGAATTTGTTGAACCTTGAAGAAAAATGAACTATGGCCTTGGAACATGTAGCCAAACACCAAGTTGTTGTCAAGTGATGGTTTGACAAGAGAGCAACCATAAAAGCCTTCTAAATTCTTGATTTGGTCTTAATGTGGGACAAAGCAAAAGAAAAACTAGGCAGCCACACCAAGTTTCAACATTTGTGGATAGGCTCATTCTAGATCGCTGAGATCTTGGGAGAGAGTACCTTTTAGATTAGTTCTCTTGATGGATAATTGGTCCCGTTACTAGTCAATGGCCAATTTATGAAGCATTATTTTGGGTCTTGATAGGCCCCTTTGTATTGTACTATATATCCTTATATTTTATTATCTTTTCTTTGTTTCCTGTCGGTCTTGTCATCCGTGTCTTTTCTTTGGGTCTTTGCTTGTAGGGGGTGAGTTCTTTAAATTTTGAGTCATCTATTCCAAGTGGTCCAAGTAATGAATACAAGTTTCCCATGGTCCAAAACCTTGGAAGTGGTTTTGTTTTCTAGTGAGCCGGAGACAGTGAATGGAGGTAAGGTACTTTCTTTTCAAATTTCTTGGGGGAGTTTACCAGAACCAACCATCCTCAACACTAAAAAAATGCACTTAAAATAAAATCTTGAGCCACGAGCTTCTCAAAATAAGATTCCAATCTGTGTCAGGAGATGCCCATGGTCATGAAGGAAGCCTGAAAGTCAAAACCCTTACTTGATTGAAATGAAAACTAAAAGAAAAGAGCAAGAGAATAAAAAGGAGGAATGCATAAGGACAAGATAAACAAAGGAATGCTTGAAACTAGGACAACACAATCTAAGCACTGCCCTAATTTTAAAAAAGAAAGAAGAATTAAAAAAAAGAGCAATGGAGGATGTTCTTACAAAGCTACAAAGAGCATCGTAGTAGTCCACATTGAACAAAATTTGCTGATAACAGGATGCTTTCAAAGGGATCGTCTTAAAGCTGAAGTAAATCGAGTCTAAGAGCCCTCCTAGGAAGTCTAAAACTTCTACCAAAGCTCATCTACAGTTGGGAAAGGGTCACTTTAACAACCTCTATTAGGGCTATTAATGTCTGCCTGGCAATAGAGCAAGATTAAATTGACTTATGGCTGACTTTGGATTAGTGGGCAGTGATCTGGAAATGACAGGGTGATCACTAGTGAGAACTTACGGCAAGGGGTTTCCAAGGAAACTTTAACTCACACTCTCACACACTAGATGTAGACATTATGGTTTTATCTACCTTGATGATGATAAGAAGCATGCTTGATCAGAATATTTTTGTACTTGTCTCATTGTAGATCAGGATTATCTCCAGGTGGACTAGCTCTGGAAAGCTTCAATTGTTTTCCTTTGTTTGGTTGGGCTATTTGTTGTGGTCCCACAATCACTCTCCCCATTGTGAGGCTTTTTCAGCCTCAGGGGACCCCTTCTGCTTTCTGCTTGCTTTGTTTTTATCTTTATTTTTTGCCCTTAGTGGTTTTTGTCAATTTTTGGCCTTTTCAGACTTGTCACCCTTTCGCACTTTTTGATGTCTGAAATTGTGAGAAAGCCAGTGGAGCAAGTAGCACCTCATTTTTTGGGTCTTTCAGCTCTAAACCCTTTTTAGACCTTTCAAAGGTTCAGAATCCTGGAGGTCTGACTCTTGCAAAGGAGTCAACCTTTCAAGTTCTTTGGCCATTCGAAGGTCTGACACCACTGAAAAGGTCAAAAGGCTGACTTCTAGGGTGCTTACGTCAGCCGCCTGGGAAGCCTATAAAATGTGCAAAGGGTTTTTAAGAGCTCACTTTTATGCCCTCTCTTTTGCTATTTCAGAGCTTTGGTCACGCGCTTTTGTTTCTTGCTTGTGCTGTCACTTTTTTCTGATCATCTTTGAGTCTTCAATGCTTGTTCAAGGTTTGTCATCTTTTCTTTCCCTCTTTCCTTCATTTTCTTTCATTCTCTTTTTTCTCTTTTGGTCTTTAGGTTAGATCTTTGGGCTTGTCAGCCCTATCCTTTAGAGTCTAGGGTTTGTGTTTTTCTTTGAGTCGGGCTTTTCAGCCATAGGGATTATTAAGGTAGTCACCTTGCATCTCTTGGTGAGTTTATGGTCAAACTCACCGTTAGACTCATTTTTTGATTCTGACTATAAACCCTAGTTTTAGACCTTTGGGGTCTGAAACTTTCAGAGCGCACCCATCTGCAAATCCTCCTAAGTGCTGACACCTTTCGGTGTTTCAGTGTTGTCACACACCGAAATATCCATACCTCTGAAATGCCGAAAGTAAGGTCCCCCAAAGTGCATCTTCAATTTTTTCAGCCATTTCTGGCCTATCGCACGCCGAAGATTCCTCTATCCTTGTATCACCGAGAGTTTGTTCCAAGTCATGATCGGCCTTTAAAACATTATCGGCCTTTTTGGCCTATGAAAGGTTTGCAAACTCCATCTCATCAAAAGGGTTAATGAGTAGTTTGAGGGTATTAAGAAGCCTCTTTCACCCTTTTCAGCCTTTTCGGCCTTTCAGAGGTCCGGTACCTCTGAAAGTCCAAAATGCCAAAATCACTTTTATCCCCCCTTTTTAGCTTAAAATTTAGTAATGTGTTTTGTTTTCTGAGTTTTTTCTCCCACTATGTTACTAATTCATGTCTTGTCCTTTATGTAGATATGGCTAAGAAAGTAGTAGCATCACTAGCAATGAAGTATTAGTTCAAAGGCTATCATCCACCATCCAAAGTCACCAACCTACATGTAGGGATAACTGATATAGACATCGGGAATGTAAGTTGGAATGAGTACCTGAACAAGTGTGAGCAACTAGTGGGGCATTTAGAGGACTGCACTTCATTAGTCCATTTCTCTCTGGTGAATGCGGCAGCACACCCAATTTCCATCCAAATAGCGGAACTCATCAATACACAAGCCAGTAACTATGTGCCAGATGAGCGCATGGTCAAGAATAGCATTGGAGAAGTAGTCCTAGACTTGAGGCCTAATAATATTGAAGATGTCTTCCGCTTTCCAAATGGGGTAGATAAGTTCTTTAATTTCAATATCAACAAGGGAATGGAGTTTTACAACAAGGGGATACAGAGGGCTCACAACAATGTTAACAACGAGTGCCTAATGCAACCACTACCCAAAAATAGATTGGATAGAATTGATATGAGTAGAGGCTATAAAAGAAGATATCTAGCCAGCTATAACAATGATCAGTAGGGTGTACGAGCTACCTAAGTCTCATCAACTAGAGCCTTGGATGGTCTTCCTAATCCAAAAGATAAAAGAAAGACAAGCGAGGTTCGATTGGGCCTCCATTTTAAGTGACCAACTAGATGAAAAACTGATTCAAGTGAAGATAGATCCCCATTTCCACATGATGTCTTATGTCGAGTACTTATTAGCTACCAGGGTAGTTTACCTAGGTTTAATCAAAGTTGGCACCATTGGACAATAGAACACATGGCCATTCACTCGGTACCCTCAATTGATGAGGAAGGATTTCTACACTCACAATAGCCCTGACTATAGAATAGTCAATGATGCCTTCATTTTTGTGATCATACACTCCATTGAGGGAGACTATGCCAAAAGGCTATCAATAGAATCTACGGCTAAAGTAAAGGCCATTGGGGATTTCTACATACAATTTTAGACCTTCACTTACATTCAGGTGGAAGGAAGCACCCTAGCAGCAAAGAACCTACCAAGGTACCCTTCTAATAGAGTAGACCTCCTGGAGATCACAAGGCAGTTATCTGATGCCCATGAGCACATCAAGCACAAGAAGAAGCATTGCTAGGATTTTCCTGTTTCCATCAGCCCCCACTATGTACCAGACATGAAATTCTACAAGTCTTTGACTGGAGAATGGGATGAATTCCCATTGTTAACTTACAACCTGGTTAGGCCTCACTTTGATCCCATTGGTACCTATAGCCACATAATGGGAAGAGACTACATTCATGAGCTACATATTGAAGACCATTGGGCTAATTGTGTAGATGATTATGAGGTAAGATTTCGTGACCATTTCCAGATGAGTCTAGAGTTGGCGCAGGGTGCACTTTTGTTAAGGATTTTGCAGAAGCTGGTAGATGCTGACTCAAAAAAAAATTTGGATTCTATATATAACAAAGACAAGGTGTACACAAGGGCTATCCTAAATGTGAAGGTAGATCAGGATGAAAATGACAGTATGGATTTCAGAGCCTGGCATGTGATTAAGCTGACTAAATCCTAGATTTCTCGTCTGTTCCCAATGCAACTACTCCCCATGAAGAAACTCCCAGAGAAACTCTCTCATGAAAAGAAGAAGAAGGGAGAAAAGATACTGAATCCATAGTTCAAAGAGGCTTCTCCTCTGAAGCTAGAAACTATATACCGGTATGAGCACCCCACCGCATATGGTCTAGCTATGCACTCCAAGAAGGTAAAAACTAGGATTACCAGAAGTATTGCACCATTGAAAGTACCTTCACCTAGTGACCAAGATTATCTAAGCTCAGTGAAGAGAACAAAATTCAAGATCATAGGGCCCAAGCCATCTGGAGTGATCAAGGGTCATGTGTACAAGAGGAAGAGAGGCTCAACACCCACAAAAATGGATACCCTAGTGGAGGATGATGAAGATGAATTGGATGATGTTCCCCTTAGTAGGAGGACCTAGTCTACAAGATTCTTGAAGAAAAGGAGGATAGTGGATGATGATCCTAAGGATGCTGAAGGGGCTACATAAGGAGAGCCAATAAATCTGGATGCCCTCAGTGATGATGAATTCAACATCACAAATTTTGTAGGATTACATGGTTTCAAGGAGTCTAAGAAGCAAGCTCTTATGAGCTTTACAAGTCTTTTTAGTGGCATCAGAGAGGGTTTACAAGGACAAGATGATGTGGGGATAACCGAGGCCCAGAAGAAAACTATGGAGCCAGAAAAGGACTCTTTTGTTGGGGTCACCTCAGAAGAAGATGTAGCTACACAGGTCCCATTGGATTCATCTATTCCACCTCCACCTCCACCTAAGCCTTCAACTCCTCTTGCAGTTCCACTTCAAGAGCCTCCCACTACCCCACTTTCCACTCCAGTACAAAACACTTTGTTGCCTCAGCAACCTTCTTCATCCCACGTTTCCCTTTTGACTCCACTTCCACCAGCCCATTCAACCACTCCCCTTGTATCTCCTATGCCTCCCCCACTCAATTTCCTCCCCAAGTTCACGTGCCTTTACCACAGATCCATAGTGAATCAATGCCTTAGAGCTCGTACGAGCTGGAGAAAGAATCAGAAGTCACTGGAGGAGATAAAATGGAAGAAACTCATATAGGACCTGAGGAGCCACATGACAAGGGAGAATCACGGTAGAAGAGGAGTCACATACTAAAAATGAGGAGCCACATACTAAAGAAGAGAAGCCACAAATAGACACTGAGGAACAAATAGTTGATGAGCAACAAACCACTGATGAGGAGGAACATGAACAGGACACTGGGAATGACTAGGAAATAGGAGTAGAAGAAGAAAGTCAAGAGGAAATAAGGACATAACACCTAGAAACTTCTTCCACATTGGCTACTCTTTATGAACCTTTGAATGCATTCTCAAAGCCCACTTGGTTCACTAAAGAGGTACAACCAAGAGTCAGAGTGTACATAGATGATGAGGTTGATTTGACCATGCTAGGGCATGCTTTCCATCAAACAACACCCATACCCCAAGCAAGAATGATGTCCTATGTCACTCAAGACCAAATAGGTAGGTGGAAAATATAGGTGGTTGTCTCCACAATGGATATTAGTGAAAATGAGATTACTCTGGATGACTACATGTTGGAAGAGGTAGATATAGGGGAGCCCACTAGAGAAGGTAGCAAAACCTTGGCTACTTTGGGGTTAAAGCATGCTTTAAGCTTTATGGATAAAGATGAAGAAAGGATAAAATCTCTGGAAGAGAAAAATGAAGCTATGAAGAAATTCATTCTAAAGACAGTGGGCCCAATTGACCCAAATAACCCTGAAGCCTCATTACAAGAGATTTTGGAGAAGGGGATATAGACACAGATGTTCCACATTCTTTTGTACAAGCTTGTGCTGAGTGGAACATTGATTTTGAGTAGTTTGCTAGCTTATCCCTTAGGAGGATCCTAAGGCCCTTCTGGAACATTTTGGCAGGAATAACTTCTTTGGTGGAAATCATGAGTGAGGAGTATGGTGTAGAAAGAAACCATCCTTAATTGGAAAAAGGTGTTGGATGAGCTGACAAGGATAAGAAAGTAGTGCTTCCAAGTATTGATGAAGATATACGAAGGATGAAAATTGGATAATTTTGAAGAATGGATCCAAGAGATAGCAGTGGCATTGGCCATATTTGAAAGGGTTCTCAAAAGGTTAAACAAGAGGAGAGATGATAGCACGCTTTTTGCAAAGGAGCTGGAGGAGTTCTTTGAAGGCTTGGATCTAGATTTGTTTGATGAAGATGATGATAAGGCTATGCACTCAATAAATGACATCATCAATCAGTACCTAGGCATATTCTGAGGGGTAAAGACTAAAGAATATCTCCAGCATATGTTTTTCTAGAAGGAGGAAATTCAGAAAATGCTATCTCGTGAAGAAGAAATAAAAGCTTTTGCACAAGAACTGACCGACTTTTGAGATAGGCAGCAAGAGATCCTTCAAGGAATTAAGATGTCATACTTTGATGAGGTGCTGGAGATAGTAGATAGGTTCAAGAAAGAAAATCCAAAAGTGCCTCCTAGCTAGTAAGCCTCCAATCTAAAATCTGCCAAATTTTGTGTACAAAAAACCCAGTTTTGACACTTATCCATTTTTGCAGAGCCTGATTTTTGGCATTTCATCCATATGGGTTTTTCGGCCTCTGAAAAGTCTGCAAGTCCAAAATTTTGGAGATAAACGACTTGGTACTTAGTCAATTTTGGGTCTTGAGTTTTTCAGAACAACTGTCAAGATTTGGGCATTTTTTGGCACGTCTGAAAGTTAACTCCAGTTATCTCAGAGTTCACTTTCCAGTCATCTGGGCTTCTTTTTTGGGATCATTTGTGCATGATTTTGGGATCTCTTCAAGTTGGGTCCACATGGAGAAGCTAGAGTCAAAGATCAATGGCAGAAACATGAAGATTATCAAGAGCATGCACAAGTTCCAGCTCCTTGTTTGAGTTGTTTAATGCTTGATTTATTCAAATATTTGTAATGCATGAGGATTAATTCCATGCTAGGATAGTTTAGCTAATCTTTAGAAGTAGTTTCTTTAATGCAAGCTTTAGTTTAGATTTACTTTCAAGTTTTAGTTGCAGCGAAACCCTAGCTACAAAAATAAGAGCAAGGCTCTATAAATTGTAATAAAATGATGTAATGAGGGTCGATTTGATCATTAATATAAAATATACAGTTGGTGCTTCATTCATAGTGTGATTTATCTACTATCTATGTGAAATTTGTGAATGTGTGAATTGCTCATTCTTTATTTCAAAGAGTCGATTGGTTGTTTAAGGATTTTAAGTCTATGATCTTTTAGTTTGATGTTTGTTGGTATTGCATTACTCTGTTGTGACAAATTTCTAAGAAGATTATTCTTTGGAGCTTGAAGATTAACTTGTCTCATGTGTGTGCACATCTGGGGTGGCTTCATGATTTGATGAGTTTTGGCTTATCATACATCTGCATTTGTTCAAATCTATTGATGATTGCATCCATTTAGCTAAATATTGTGACATGATCTGATCTTTGTTTTGTGGGTTTCTTCATCTTCTTGGTTATTTAATTCACATGGTGGTGTGATGCTAGCATATTTCCATTAGGTTTATTTTTAGTAAATTCATTTAAAATCTCTTGTTGCCCTACATCTTCTAACCCTCTTTGCAAGTTATTTTTAGTAGATTAATTAAACTAGCATTGCTTTATCCTTAAATCTGAAAATCGCATCAAAAAAGAGAGAACTTTGGTTTCCTAAAGTTTGTTTGACAGTTTCCCTTGAGAGAAGAACCAGAAAAGGCCTCCTTGTTAACAAATTCACATTCGTCTTTCGTTGAGCTATCCAAGTGGTTGAGACCCAGCTAGAAGGAACCTTGAGATTGATTATGTCAGTCTTCCAAGAGGGGAAGTTGCTCCCGCAAATTCCTAGTCATTGTCTTCATGTAAAAATGACACTCAACAAGAACATAAATATTTGTTCTAACTGCTTCTCTCCAGTATGTATGAGCCATATTCTTTTCTATCATCAGTTTCCTTGCATAATCAACAATTGATCTATTCCTCCTTTCAACAATCCCATTTTACTGAGGTGTTCTCGGTGCTGAAACTTGTCTTTTGATACCATGCTCATTATAATAGTTAGTAAATTCATCATAAATAAATTCACCACCTATGTTAGATCTCAAGCATTTCAGTTCCTTCCCAGTTTCTTTCTCTAATTTTTCTTTATATTATTTAAACATCTTAAATGCTTCTGATTTCTCATTTAAGAACATTACAGTCATCAATCTAGTGTAATCATCAACAAACAAAATGAAATATCTATCTCCATAGTAGCTATGTGTTCTCATGGGACCACATAGGTCGGTGTCAACTAGCTCCAAAATTTTTTTTGTTGAATAGTCTTTACTCTTAAAACTAGATTTTGTCATCTTACCTTTCTAACATTGATGACACATTACATGATTCAACTTTGCTAGGCTAGGAAGACCTCTAACCTTTTTCTTCTTACTTATCTTGATCATGTTATCAAAGTTTACATGACATAACCTTTTATGCCATAACCATGCATCCTCATCTTTCATCATTAAATAGGCAGACTTAGTATTGTCAAGATAAACAAAGTTACCTTTTGTTTGTGCTCCTATTCCAACAAGTTTTCCTCCATCATCAAGTATCTTTACCTTCTTGCTCTCAAAAGTTACTCGATGGCCTGAATTTTTAAGTTGTTCCACACTTAGCAAATTATAATTTAGTCCTTCTACCCAATAAGCATTTTCACATCTAATTTTATCATTTATCAGTAAGGATCCCTTTCCTCTAACCATACAAGGTGTATCATTGCCCATTTTTACAGATCTTCCATTATATTTCTCTAGATGATGAAATTTTTCTTCATCACCAGTCATGTGATGTGTATAGCCACTATCAATGATCCATGTATCATTTTTATTAACCTTAGAAATGAGTGCGGTCTCTACATACCTTTCTTCTTCCTCAAAGTCATCCTTCATTGCAATAAATACTACTTCAACATCATCATCTGTATCAGAATCATAGTCATTCTCTTCAACAATGTAACATACATTTTTTCCCTTATCATTGTTGTCTTGATTATATATGTTGTAGTGTCGGTAACTTCTGTTGCCTCTTCTCCCACAACTCCCTTCACTAAATCGGTCTCTATTTTTGTCATCTTCTTTTCTATTTGGACATCTAGCAACAATATGACCAACTTCTTTGTAGTTAAACATGCTAAAGGTAATTTATCTCTATATCTACCTTTCCCTTTAGGTAATCTCTTGGCCATAAGAGCTTCAAGTTCATCATCAGTATTGTTGTCACTATCATCCTTATTATTATTTCTACTGCTAGACTTACCAATCTTCAGAGAAGACATAAAAGAAGATTCAACAGATGGTACAACACTTATCAAAGTTGTTCAGTTCAAAATTTGTTAGCTTACCAATCAGATTATCAAGTGTGAGAGTATTGTTAGGTGCTGACCTCATTTCATGTATTGCAAAAATTCTGATTGCATAAACAAGCAATAAAGTCCTTAGAATTTTTCTTACCACTGTATCTTCATCAATGACACCATCAGATCCTCTGATATCATTAACTACCTCCTTTATTCAGTTTGTATACTACACTATATTTTCTCCTTCTTTCATTTTCATATCATTGAATCTTCCTCTTAAACTTTTAGCTCTGGCTCTCTTGACATAGGCATCACCACTATAAAATTGAGCAAGTTTATCCCACATATCCTTAGCAGTAAGGCAATCTTTGATATCTTTAAATTCGGCATCTAATAGAGCAGCAGCAATCTCCATCATAGTAATATTATTCTCATGTCTATCTCTTAGCTGATCAAGAGTCAAAGGTCTAGTGGGCGGTGCAATGTAGCCATTCTATAATAGAGTGAGGGAAGAATTCCCAATTATAGATATATGTAGTTTCATTCGGCTTTGCAATATTGTGAAGTTGTCCTTGTTCAAATTTGGCACATCCCTCTTATACATTTTGTGATCTTTATGTTGAAGTCCTTAAAAGTCTATTCCAAGTAACCAATATGCTCTGATACCAATTTGTTAGAATAACTGAGAGGGGGGTGACTAAGTTATCCACAGTCCCAAATAAAAAATATACCACTTAAAACAAATTCAGCTAAGTTTTGCAACTCGGTAAACACTAAATACTAAATTATCTATGATATTACCGATTACTAGTTAATTTCTCATAGTGATTACCGACCAAATCAAATATGCAACATGCAAAGTATGATATCTAAACAATCACAACATAAACACATAACACAAGAGATTTAACGTGAAAACCCTATAAAGGGAAAAACCACCTGGGATCGGTAACCCAAAATATTTTCACTCTTCTAAAGTGAGCTTAGTGAAGAGCCAACCCTGTTAAAGGTTACAAAACACACTATAAGGTGTGACCTTGTTAGAGGATTTAACACTAATAGTTATCGTCCAACCAGCATTCACTATGGGGTTGACAGGATAACAATGTACATTCTATGAATGACATATAAGACTTTCAAGCCTACTTAGTTAAGAGATTTTATTTGATTACAATGGTTAAAATATAATAGCAGGTGATCTGAATACAATACAACTTGATTTGCAGATGTTCAAATCTATTCTTAAGTCCATACAAATCCTCTGATCAATATTTCAATTTAGTTCATCAACATTCAATAACTTACTGTCCCTCAGTAAAGTTCTTTGACGCTTGGTACTATTCTACAATTTGGTTCTCCTTCAACCAGTTTGATCAACCAAGCATGAAGCAATGTTCATGTGATATCTCTATAGTCTCCTTCTTTCAGCATAAGTTTCACAATGAAACCCTAGTCTCTTAAATAGACAAGTAAACTATTTTCTTCTCATCCATCAAATTTTTCCACTTAATCTCCTTCATTGATTTTGTCACTTAAACCTTCCTCGGTAGTTGTGTCAGTAACACATTTTGATTCCATCCATTAGATCTTCTCCAAATTTTGTTAGCCGTTAATCTCGTAACAAACTTTATCTTCCTCCTTGATTTCGAGATACTTTCCAGCTCATCATTTTTTGTCGGCTAAACTGATCATTTAGTTCTTTTATCCATACTCAGTTAACAAAGAAATATGTCGGTAAACACAAGCTCATTTGATACTATCACTCGATATACACTACACTGGCTCGGTGTATACTGGAATGCTTCATTAACCTACCACACTGCTCTGTAACAATTTGCTTCCAACTTCATAATAGATTAATGCAACATAATCAAGTCAACAATATGAAGTCATAGACTCATCAATAAGTTACCAAGAGTATTCCTTATCCTTATCTATCATATCCATCTTCCTCTATGTAGATATCTTGGTTTTTCATCTTTTCTCTCCTCTTTACAGATGTTTAGATATTTGCAACATGATAAGTACTGTCAAAACTAGTTGACATCAATGATAACATAAAACTGATTCAATTATCTTACATAAAAATTCAGTGCTCAATGATCTCTAATCACTTGAAGTTCATCAATCAGGTTCTCAATCAGTTGTAGTTCATCAAAATCATCCATATAAATCTCCATGCAATTAGTCAATATATCAGAAAAGATACTTATCATAGCTCTTTGGAAAGTGGCAGGAGCATTGCACAAACTGAAAGGTGAGACTGAATAGGCAAATTTCCCCCATGGACATGTGAAAGTTGTCTTCTCCTGGTCCTTAGGAGCTATTTGTATCTGATTGTAACTACTAAAGCCATCCAGGAAAGAGAAGTATTTATTTCTAGTCAAGTTATCAAGGACTTGGTCTATGAATGGCAATGGAAAGTGGTCCTTCTTAGTGGTTGTGTTAAGCTCCTTGTAGTCAACACAAACTCTCCACTTCCCTCCTTTCTTGGGTACTATAACTAGAGGTGAGACCCACTGGCTATAAAAAATGTGGCAGATGAAACCAGCATTTAACAACTTCTGTAATTCATTCTTAACTATATCCCTTAAAGCTGGATTGACCCTCCTTTGAGGTTGTCAAACAGGCTTGCATTCAGGATTGATGTAGATCCTATGAGTGTAGAGTTTTGGATCTAGGCCTTTCATGTCTATATAGTCCCAAGAAAAAGCTTGTTGATACTCTTGTAGTAGCTACAGGACAACTTTCTACTATGGAAGTGATAAATCACTACTTAGATTCAATTCACATCCTGGACCAACTTCTAGCTTGATGAAATTTTTTGTCATTGAAAGTTGAGCCACAAGAAGAGAGTCCATATCATCAGGTAGCAATGAGTGGAGGAATTGTGAATTTTCTGAATACCGAGGTGCATTTGGAGGTGGTAACAGAGTTTCCAGAATATAATCTATTCGGGAACATAGCTGAGACTATACCCCATATTCATTCAAGATAATGGAGGAAATTATCTCATCCTCCCCCTTAGAAGCTACAAAGGGTTCCCAGGATATCATCATGAGCTGGCAGATGGAATTGACCTCTGGATCATCATCACCCAAATCTAGCCAGACTATTTGATCATCTTGGAACAGGGGTTGAGTAGGGGAATACAAAGTCAGGTTCTTAGTGTTGACACCATTGGATATAGTTATCTTTCCTAACTAACAAGCTATACAGGCATCTACAGGAGCCAGCCATGGCCACCCTAGAATTATTGGATAAACACCCATATTAGCCTTGGGAGAAAGGACAAAAAAGTCAACCGAATATTCCTAATAGTTCAAAGTGACTATAACATCCTCTACCATCCCATCAGGTGTGATGGTAGAACTATCAGCAAGCTCAAGTGTAGTTGGTGTCTTCCTGAGGCCAATGATATGCAATTGAGACATTACCTCCTTTGTCATGACATTTATGGATGCACCTAAGTCAACTAGAGCATTTAAGATTTGTATTTTTTGAATGGTGACTGTAACCATAGGGCTTCCAGGATCAGAATACTTGGGTACAGTTAGTTTTTCCAACATGAGATCAGATAATTGTCCTTAGACATGGATGGTTTTAGGATCCTTCTTCTTCCTCCCTGGTTGTTTGATACAGGCCTCCTTTATGGATTTGGTATAAGCAGGAACTTCCTTTATGGAATCTAGCAATGGTATTTTTACTATCATCTGCTTTAGCTAATTAAGAAAGTCTATCACTGCTTGGTTTTCCATAGGCTGAGCTTTCTCTTCCAACCTATGAGGAAATGGGGGTTCTTTAGCTACAGGAGAGGCAAATTTAGTTGGCACATCTATTTGTTCAGCTGAGGCATCCTCAACTTCTATTATGATAGGCTACTGAGGAGAGGCAAGGGTTTTTTCCTGACCTTAAATGAATAGCATTCAAGGAAATAGCATAGCTCTGTTGTTGTGTTGTTGGTTTAGCATTATTGGGATTAGGAGTAGGTTGAGCAGGAAGCTGAGTCTGTTTAGGGGGAGAAGTGTTGGCTAAAGAAGGAGGCATTAGAGCCTACTGCTGAGGAGGTGGCATTAAGTCTTGTTGATTTGATTGGTTCATCCAATTATGTGACTATTGCCACCCCTTTTGGGGTTGTTGCCAACCTTGCTGAGGCTACTACCAATTATTATACCCACTAAAACCACTATGCTGTTGATTTTTCTATTGATTGTTACTATTAAAATTTTGGAGAGGATCTTGTGGCATACCTAGTCTCTGGGCCCATGGCCTTCATTGGGAAATGTAGAGCACCTCTCCATTTTTTCCAATGGCTTTAAACTTAGTAGGCATAGGTTGGGACTCCAGGCTTGCAATAGACTTGCACTGATAGTTCTTTTTCTTCTCCCTACAATGTGGACAATATTTTGCTAGCATGGCATCAGCTTCATCTTTCTTTCTTCTCACCTGCATGGTGTCTAGCTACATAGAAACATCATTAATGATGCCTTTCTTGAATTCTAACAATAGGTTTGATAGCTCTACCTTTGACACCTCTGCATCATAAGACCTATGAGATAAGTCTCTTAGTCCTCTTCCCTTCTTGACAGTAGCTCTAGAATAGTTCAGACATATATTTTTTATGTCAGCCCAGGTTTTCTAAGTAATGTCTCCTCTCACCATGAGGCTAAGGGCCTTAATGCTTTCATCATTCACACCTTTCAGAAAAAGATGCTTTTTGGATTCCTCATTTAGCTGGTGTTGTGTATTGCACTGCAGGTTGAACATGAACCTAGGGACAAAATCTTCCAAGGTTTCATCTTCTTTCTAGGACATTTTGAAGATGTCATCTCCTTTTAAGTCTCTACCCCTGAAATACTCTTTTTACTTTGAAAGAGATAGATTTCTCATTGCAAGCCAATCTACTATAGCATTGGCACCCAAGCTCGTGAACCATCTTAAAGCATTTTCCTCTAAAATAGAGGGAAACAACTTCAACTTGTGTGTGTCAGTTGTGTAGTCATTAGCTCCTGTAGAGGATGTCAAACTCAAAGAGGAATGTCTTAGAGTCCTTTGTGATGAGGCCATAGAATACGGGTAATGCAGCAGTAGGTATATTCTTCAAATTTTGGTTAACTTTTTTATTAGGAATAGGAAAAGGGAAGGTAGGCTGAGCCATTCTTGGAGGAGGACCTTGTGGTGGTGATTGGTAGATGATAATTGCAAGTGGGTTGTCCTAATATTCTAGGTCAGAAAATAGGTCATTCAAATGGTATGATTCCTCAAAGGTTGAAGGTGAAGGCAATTGTTCATATGCATCCACAAATACATTCTCAAATGGTTCTTCTTCTTGTATGTTCTCGACTTGGGGTTCCTCAAGTTCTAGGTTAAAAACCTCAAATGGTTCTTCTTGGATAATGTGAGGAAGAAATCTCCCAAGATGGTCCCTACGTTTATGCATGCAAAATAACACAGAATGTAAACTAACTTAATGACTACAAGGTTGAACTAAATTGACACCATCCCCGACAATGGTGCCAAAAATGGCTGGTCAATGAGGACTTAATAAATACCCTTGAAAGGAATTCCCTTCAGCATCTTCACGAAGGGAATACCAGCCATTGAAGTAAATACCCTTCAAAGGAATTAATAAATATTTAGTTAATTGAATGGACACCTCTTTATTTGAATTTAATAATTCAAATTACTCGAAAGGTCACTCCCCACATGTGGCAAATTTCATTCTTTTAATTAAATAATTCATACCTTTTTTGTCTCAAAGGGGAATGAAGAGTCAGGAGTTTCAAATCAAGAAACTCTTCATTCCTCTCTCGAGCTTTTCTATTTAATGAGCCTCTTCTTCTCATTGAAAGAGGACAATTTTGAGAGTAAAGGCACTATAGTGAATTTTTGATTGAATTTCAAGCTTTCATTTGCAACTAGTTTAATTTCTCATTCTAGTGTAATTGCATTTCTCATTTAGATTAAATTTTCTTAATTGTTCTTAGATTAAGATCATTTTTATTCCAAAATCAACTAAAAAAAAAATCTGCATTTCATATCTTCTTTCAAGTATTCTTAGATTAATTGCATTCATCTTAGTTTGATTCTAGCTTTGCATATCATCTTTATGGCTTTCTTGGAAAATCCTCCGTTGTAGTAGCGGTCTGATGGTTGTTGGTTCTCCAAACTGAGAGCGATTATACACCCCCGCCTGCATAGGAGGCAACAGGTCGCTTTCTCATGAATTTCGGATTGAATAATTCATATTCTCTTCGTAATTTGACCATAGGAGTAATGACTATGTTGCGTATGTGGTTGATTTAGAGGTCACATTCAAGCACACACATTTTTGAATCATCAGTCCTCATTGCTAGGATGATTACATCATTTGAATCTTGTCAAATCTATTCTTGAATCAGTCTGATTTGAATCATCAGTCCTCATTGCTAGGGGAATCTTCATGCCTCGCATCTTGTTATCTGGAAATATATCTCTTAGGTATCTGAGCAATCTAACTCAGATCCTCGAGGATCATTCTTCGTTCTGGAGATGGTTCTTGAAATCTTTTGGGTATTGGGGCAATCTAACCCTAATTCCTGGGAGTCAAGCTTCGTTCTCGAGATGACTCTCAAAATCTCTTTTAGACCGTTATCTGGGCAATCTAACCTGGGTCTCGGAGGACTAAGCTTCGTATTGGGGCAATCTAACCCTGATTCGGAGATAGTCCTAAATCTGCATCTTCATCAATTGGTATTGGGGCAATCTAACCCCGATTCCGGTTCTCTTCTAAGACCGTTGTCTTCGCAATCTAACTTAGACTTCGGAAATTCTCATCAACTGTCACTTCAGACTATTCTTTGAATCGACGCGCTGTTCGCACATCAATTCAAAGAGGGGCAAATGTAATACCCCAAAATTGGCACCTATTTAATTTCATCAATTTTGGTGCATTATCTCGATTTTACATCACCAAGGTCCTAGTTCCCTAGGCAATTTTCTCTCTCCTACCTGACTTAATTTGACTTGATGTCAATTGCAAAGACCATAAATTGCAATAATCAAATGCTAAAATAATTCCTAAGTCCTAGACTTTATTTGGCTAAATAATCTCTATGATAAGTTAATTTAATTATGAAGTCCTAAGTACTTTTAATTAAATTAAACTCCACCCCCTTTAGCTAAATACCCTTGAAAGGAATTAATAAATATTTAGTTAATTGAATGGACACCTCTTTATTTGAATTTAATAATTCAAATTACTCGAAAGGTCACTCCCCACATGTGGCAAATTTCATTCTTTTAATTAAATAATTCATACCTTTTTTGTCTCAAAGGGGAATGAAGAGTCGGGAGTTTCAAATCAAGAAACTCTTCATTCCTCTCCCGAGCTTTTCTATTTAATGAGCCTCTTCTTCTCATTGAAAGAGGACAATTTTGAGAGTAAAGGCACTATAGTGAATTTTTGATTGAATTTCAAGCTTTCATTTGCAACTAGTTTAATTTCTCATTCTAGTGTAATTGCATTTCTCATTTAGATTAAATTTGCTTAATTGTTCTTAGATTAAGATCATTTTTATTCCAAAATCAACTAAAAAAAAAATCTGCATTTCATATCTTCTTTCAAGTATTCTTAGATTAATTGCATTCATCTTAGTTTGATTCTAGCTTTGCATATCATCTTTATGGCTTTCTTGGAAAATCCTCCGTTGTAGTAGCGGTCTGATGGTTGTTGGTTCTCCAAACTGAGAGCGATTATACACCCCCGCCTGCATAGGAGGCAACAGGTCGCTTCCTCATGAATTTCGGATTGAATAATTCATATTCTCTTCGTAATTTGACCATAGGAGTAATGACTATGTTGCGTATGTGGTTGATTTAGAGGTCACATTCAAGCACACACATTTTGGCACCCACCGTGGGGCCGAAAATCTGATTTCTGGCCTTATTATCATTTTTTTTTTCTGACAAAAAATTTAAGCTCTGTCGTGCGTCCATACTGTATGTGTACGGATCTTCGCACAAGAATCCAGAGCATCCCACGTGAAGTTTTGCTCCTGTAGCACTCTTTCGCGCGATATTTTACTGTCTCGCCCCAGAGTTTGCACTTTCTCGCGAGCACTATAGTACTTCCTCATGCGAGATTTTAGTTATCTCGCGCCAGATACTGCACTTTCTCACGCATATTTGTACTTTCTCACGCGAAGTTATATTACAGTTTTTTTTTCCAGTTTCCAGTTTTCTTGTTCTTTCTGCTCTTAATTTCTGATAACTTCTGATAACTGTTGATTTTTATCTCTCTGATATTTTACAGCATTAACAGTTTCTGTAGGACGCTTGTCAAAGAATTTGAAAACATACTAATGGTTTGATTGCAGGACGAATAATTGAAGATCGCTAAAACGTTGTGTTTTTTTCCTGCTTTTACTCACATAGTATAAATAGGGCTCCGTTAAAATTTCTTGAGAATTTTGATAGTGAGTAGAAATTTTGGCTCTTCATTACATGGAGGTGATGACCATGAATGAATCCGAAATTCTAATGATCTTACTAATATGATGAATTCTTGGGGAAGCGGAGAAAGTTAGTGAATCTTTAACATTTCTATTCATCAGGGAATTATGCTCTTCTCTCCTTGAGAGAGAATCAGAAACCCAAAAGCTTATAGATTTGGTGAGGTGAAACTAACTCGGTGATGAACTTTCTTGATGTGTTTGGGTGAGGAAACGGGATAGATAAGTATGCTCTTCTCCCTTTGGGAGAATCAGAAAATCAGACTCCCGAATCTAAACCAAGTCTAGTGTCACCTTTAGAGGGCCTGCCGGTATTGAACCTCCGGGAACGACCCAAGTGAGTACACACCTATTGCCGGTGATTCCACCTCACTATAATAAAGAAAGTTTTGTTGAGTCTAAAGACTCCAAAACCATGGTAACTTCCTTTTCATGACTTTGACGATCATCATGGAAAGGCCCTGTCTATTACACTGAGCGGCGCCGCTCCAAGCCCTGCTTGCGAGGGTGTGTGATTTTCAGGTGTTGGTGTGGCTGCGAGGCCTCAACCTTGTATCAGGGGCACCGAAGGTTATTGTGAATGGAAGCCTAGTAAAAAAACCTTCTTAGCTAGTGGCCTACCCGGTTCATCTCCGAAAGGAGTCATTATCTTTGCGCAAGGAGGGGGAAGAATCTCTCTGTATGTTTATCATACACAGATTCCCATCATAGGCATACACCTAGACATTTGGAGGCAGTTGCGACACTGGCCCCTGCTACAAGGGTAACCTTTGAATGTACACTGTTGAGTCCTTGGAAACACCAAAAACACGGGCGCCCTCTAGGGGGTGACACGGCTGTGTGAGGTGCATGTATGCATTCAAGCAATGGGGCAAAGGTTTTGGCTTCTCACCATTTTTTTTTTGTAGGACTAGGCTATGTGCTTGTTATTGAGTCTTAAACATTGTCCATACATTATCAAACAAAGACTCCCCTGATGCTATCAAGTTGCTTTGTCCTTGATAGGTCTGTTAATGACTACTTCTTGCTTCACAAGTGCTTGATCTAAACCATTGTGTCTCTAAACGAATGCTTAGAATCCTAAAATGAGTGTGTTGATTAAACAATTCTGTCAACCTATCAGGAAATTGGGTTTTCTGTCAGACATCAGTTCAGATTGTACCTCAAAATTCAACTCAAACTTCAAAAATTGCATCAAAACTGTCAGATTTTGCCTGTTTCCCGCGCGAGCTTTTAGCTTCAGAGAACTTCCTCACGCGAGATTGTATTTTCTCGCGCGAAGTTCTATGTTCTCTCGCGTGAGCTGTCATTTCCTCACGTGGTCAGGCATTTTCTCACGTGAACCTGTAGCGCAGTTTTCCAAAACAGAGACCTATTTGCAGTTCACTGTTTGACTTTTTATCTAGTCTGCTTTTTGTCTGGGGTCTATTTTTTTTTTGCTTCCCTGTTGTTTACTGTCAGAAACTGGTTGTGTTGAGTTAGGAATCGATCGACCTTTGCTTTGGTTCATGTTGTCTCTCATCTATTCATCTGATCTCTTTATGCCTTTTGTACCTCGCATTGCGGTTGTCTTATCTCAGCTGTTCTAGCCATCTCTTTTTGACAATTCGTACCAGGTCCATCTTGCATCTTGGTTGTTCTAGCCATTTATCTCTTTTTCATTATCTTAGAGATAGAACCTAGCTTTATCCTGAATCTTTGCTCATTACATCTTCATCTATGACTGTCACGACTCGAAGTGGTAAGACTTATCCTATCCAGAACGCTGATCAAGATCAAAGTAAATCTCATAATCAAAACATAGGTCATTTCCAATTTGTTGAGAAGTCTGAACTTTGTAAGAGTTCTTCAAATTCATCATTAAGCACTCCATAAGATAATTTGTCTCAGACATCTCCTCCGGTTTTCCAAGAGTGCTTTAATCCTTTATTTTCGCAATCTAGTTCGTCACGCCAAGAACAAGACAACTCTTATTTTCAAAACAATTCATTGTTTTGTAGCTTTGAGAGATCATTTCCTCGGACGGAACCCATTATTGAAACTATTGATCCCACTGAAGATAGTGATTCATCTGAAGCTATTCACACACCAAAAGTTACATTGGTTGCACCTTTTCGACATCATTCTCATCACTTTACTGAAGCTTCAATTGCAGCACAAATTCATCTGGACAAGATGGGAACCAAGAACCCATTTGACTTTCAATCAAGACAATACGGTCAAACTTATAATCAATACCATGGTCAATCTTCTCATGACCAAAATCAGACTCATCACAATCAATCTCATAATGATGATCAATCTCGCAACAAAACTCAAGCTGATCAACAAGTAGCATATAACTATCGCCCTCCTCCTTATGATCAAAATCAAGATGATCAACAAGATCACACACAAAGCATATATGAGACTCTTGGTAACGAGGATGATGTAATTACTCAGAATGATATAAATGCTGTGAAAGCTAAGCAAGGAGCCAAACTACCTCCGAATTTCCAAGTGGAAACTATTGTAGCTAAAGAAGAAGAAACTGAAACCGCTAAGCTACAAAAGATGATTCAAAGTATGCAAGATCAAATTACTCAACTGACAAAAGAAAAGGATAAGCCCACACAACAATTTACATTGGAGAATATATGTCCTTTTCCTTTTGATAAGAATGTTTACATGCCTTCTTTTCCAAGAGGAGTAGAGTTACCCAAATATGACAAGTACATGGGTACAACTGATCCTCAAGATCATCTAAGAGAGTTTGGCGCGCTATCCATGGAATTCATGCACGATCAAATGTATCTTATGAGACTCTTCCCCCACAGCTTGGGTGGGCCAGCTATGGAATGATTTTGCCGATTACATCCTGGTATTCAAACTTTTGACGAGATTGCCAATCTTTTTCTTTAGCATTATTCTCACAACATCCAACACCCTGTCAATATTCGTGACTTGTGTAATTTGAAACAATGACAGGGAGAACCTTTCTTGTCTTTTCTCCAGAGGTGGAGACAACTTTGTACAAAGTATCCTCGTAAATTGGCTGAATCTGAGAAACTTGATATCTTTTTAGACAACCTTCTTCCAGACTTTGGATATCAAGTACAATTACAAGGTCCTTTGACATTTGACAGCATGATCAAACAAGCTGTGAGGATAGAAGCCTTTATGGTCAAAAAGGGAGAATTAATTCTGAATAAAGACAATAAACAAGGATTCTCAACGAACAAGGATAAAGGGAAGTCTGTAAACAAGAATAGAGAGGTGGTAAATGATGGAGTGGTCGATAATGTCACCGCAAAGCCTTCAAAGCCTATCTTTAATCTTACTTCTAGCATACAAGCGGCTAAGGCTGTCGAAAAGAATACAACAGATAATCAGCACAGTTCAAGATTTTCTAGAAACAAACTGTGGGCTCCTCGACCTAAGCGTAATTTCACTTCTTTGGGAGAACCTCTTGATGTAGTCTTTAAAACTCTCATACAAAATCAGATTCTCACTCCTTTGGACAAGCAAACTTATGACCCACAACCAAGACCTCACTGGTGGAATGACAATGATTATTGCGACTATCATCAAAATATTGGTCATAAGACATCCACTTGTCTTCAGTTGAGACATAAAGTTCAAGATTTGATTGACAGCGGTGATATTGTTGTGGATGGTCATAATAAGAATTCTAATCATCAGGCATTTAAAGATCCTTTTCCTCCTCATGAGAAAGGAGAGTCTTCTACAACTAAGAACAACAATGCTAAGGTGAATTACACTTACCCTTCTACCGATAATGTTATTAACATGATTGAACCTATGGGAGTTGAATATTGTGATGTGATCACTTTTAAGGGGAGTGGTGATGCTCCCAAGCCTAGAGTTCCTTTCATCTTACGAAATTCCACATCTTGTTCATCTGAATCTAAACAAACTCAAGATTGTGCAACTGTTGTCACTCGATCACATGGAAGAGTTGTTTTGAAAGGTCCTGATCCTCTGAAGCAAACTGTAGACAAGGATACTTCGAGACAAAGCACAGACAAGGTTTCTCCGAAACAAACGATGGATAAGATTACCACTGGCCCTACCAACAAAGCTTCTAAATTGACTCCCACATCTAGTGTTACTAGTTATAGTATCTTAGATCAACTCCAGCGAACCAATGCTCAAATTACTATTTTTGAGTTGTTAAAAATCTCGCCTGCTCATAGGCAAATTTTGGATAAAGCCCTCACTGAAGCAAATGTCCCCAAGGATCTTGATCTAAACCGGTTCCAATCTATGGTGGGTCACTTGACCTCACCGCATTATTTGTCCTTCTCAGAGGAAGATGATCATTCTTTGAACCACCCGCATAATGCTCCCTTACACATAGAGGTTATGATAGGTCCCAAACGTGTCCGTCATGTGCTTATTGATAATGGCGCTGGTCTTAACATTTGTTCTGCTACATTGCTCACTCAGCTAGGTTATGATGAGGACTGCATAGACTCCCGTAAGATGATTACCATAAAAGCTTATGATGAAGAAGAACGCAAGTCCCAGGGTTTAGTTGTGCTACCTATCCGCATAGATCCTATTGAGAGAGATGTTACTTTCCAAGTGCTCAACATTCCTTTAGCATAGAACATTTTGTTGGGTAGGCCTTGGATTCATGAGATGCAGGCTGTTCCATCCACATATCATCAATGCATCAAGTTCCCATTTCACAGGGCGGAAGTCACTGTACCCGCAAACACCAATCTCTCTTGTAATACTCTCATGCAAACTACAGATAGCTTTGTTCCTGCCAATAGGGACTCCACTGAGTTCTATGACACTAAGCTTAGAGAAATGGAGCAAACTTTGAAAATTAAAGATACGGGCATGGGAGAATATCAAATGGAACCTGTGCTATCTCTAGCAGCTTTACCTCCCTCTCCACGCCTCTATGGGAGACCTTCGAAAACTCATGGACTTTCTGATAATTCTCCTCAAACAATCTATGATGGTGCTTTTGTGCGAGCCTCCATACCTTTAGAAGATGAAGATGAGGAAAGAGCTATCAAAGCTTGGATCTATAAAGGAAAGGAGATATCTGAAACAACTACTCCTCCAGAGTTAGAACAAGAACCTTATAGTGAAGGTTTCAAAATCATGAAGCGCTTTGGATACAAGGGAAGTGGTCCTATAGGGGTAAATGATAATGGATTGTTGAAGCCTATTGAAGCTATAGGTCATAGCCCAAAGGACACTACTGGCTTAGGCTTTAAAAAGACTCCCTTTCATTTGGGGACCAAGACATTTATGTTGGCTCCTATGTCTGATTCCAAGCTTGAACCTGAGCATGAACAAGAAATTGAAGATACCACTCCAAAGATGAATCCAGAAAATAGCTCTGATGAAGATACATTTCCATATCCTATCCCTTTGGATATTGCAAAACTCCTTGCTGAACCTGATGAGCCTATCATACCTATTCATCTGGTAGAGACTGATACTGAGACGTGCTCTGAGGCTGATTCTAAGAAAACTTCTTCAGTACATCAAGTTACATATGAGGAATGGAAAGCAGCATTAAATGATGATCCCAATTTTACAGGTGAGCAATATAGGCCACCATATTTTCAAAAATACTATGAACAAGAACAACTTCAGCAAGTTGTCAATGACAGAAGGAATAATAATGAGACTAATGATGCTGCTAATGAAATTCCTACATCAAGTACGGACTCACATGAATATGAGTTTGACTCTACATCTGATGCCACTTATGATGTAGACATAGATACTGTTCATGAGTATGAAAGACTCCTCGAAGTAGGTGAAGGGTCTGGCGCTAGAACACAAGAATTTGATGTTGTAGATGTCGACTTGTCTTCCACTTCCGACATAGGATCTCATAGGGATTCAAACACTCCTCTGGACGAGACTGCTCTAGCTCTTGACTTGCTTGTTAACACTTTTGAGGGTTATACCGTGAATGCAATTGAACCAGCCACTACTTCCCTTTCACTTCACCGTCCTGATCTAATAAACTGGAACTCCCCTCTCGCATCCAATGAAGTCCTTACGTTCCAGAATGATTATGAACTAGCCTATTACCTCCATGCTCTCGAACCTGTAATGTCTTCCACCAGCGAATACAACATTAGCATGACAGAAGGGGATATCAAGTATCTCAGTCAAAAAATAAAAAATAGAAAAAATAAGAGCTCTGATGGTGAAAACCACTTTGTGGCAGTATCAGAGCCAAAAATAGTAAAAATAAAAAACGTATCTGAGGGTGAAAACCTCTCTGAGGCGCCCAAGGATGAGATACTTGATACTCTACCAAGCCATTTTCAAGAAAGATCATCAGTTCTGATTGAACCGACACAGCCGGTGAACTTGGGCACTAAGGCTACTCCACAAATTATACATTTAGCACAATCATTATCTGCTGAAGAAAAAGAAGAGTTCACTAGATTCTTCCAACGCAAGAAAATAAACTTTGCATGGGGTTATTCTGATATGCCTGGATTGGATCCCAATCTAATCATGCATCATTTGTCCATTGCACCAGATGTCAAACCTGTTAAGTAGAAGCTTCGAAAGATGCACCCTCATGTGGCACTGTTGGTTAAAACTGAACTAGAAAAGCTCCTTAAAGCTGGTTTCATAAGAGCAATTGATTATGCCGAATGGATTTCAAACATTGTTCCAGTTACTAAACATGATAAGTCCATTCGTGTGTGTACAGATTTCAGAGATCTCAATAAGGCATGTCCAAAAGATGATTTCCCACTGCCTAATATTGATATACTAGTAGACATGACAGCAGGATATGAGATGTACTCCTTGATGGATGGCTTCTCTGGCTATAATCAAATTAAAATTGTGCCAGAAGACCAAGAAAAAACCTCCTTCACATGTGCTTGGGGCACTTTCTGCTAGAATGTTATGCCTTTTGGGCTTAAGAACGCCGGAGCAACATATCAAAGAGCTGTTACTACTATCTTCCATGATATGATGCACAAAACTATGGAGGACTATGTAGATGATACTTTAGCCAAGAGTATGCAGCGAAGAACTCACCTTGAAGATTTGGGTCCCATCCTTGACCGCATGGAGCAGTTTAGCCTTAGACTTAATCCCAAGAAATGTGCATTTGGAGTCACTTCTGGAAAACTCTTGGGTTACATTATCTCAGCCAAAGGCATAGAAGTCGATCCAGAAAAAGTTCAAGCTATTATGGACATGCCTCCTCCTAAGAACATAAGTCAGATGAGAGGTCTACAAGGAAGGTTGCAATCCATTCGGCGGTTCATCTCACAGCTAGCTGATAAGTCACAGCCGTTCACTAAAACTCTGCATAAAGGTGTCACCTATGAATGGAATGAGGAATGTGACAAGGGACTCAATCAAATAAAACAATATCTTGCCAATCCACCCATTTTGATGCCTCCTATCCATGGGAAGCCACTTATACTATATATTTCAGCCACAAGTACATCTTTGGGTGCTCTCTTAGCTCAAGAAGATCAGAACAATAAAGAAAGAGCTATTTATTACATCAGCAGAACATTGGTGTCCTATGAAATGAACTACTCTGTTATTGAAAAAGCTTGTCTAGCTGTAGTGTTTGCCTCACAGAAACTACGACATTATATGTTGGCTCACACTACAAAGCTTATTGCAAAAATTGACCCGCTAAAATACTTATTAAGCAAGGCTGCTCTCACGAGTAGGTTGGCTAAATGGGTCATGATCCTCAGTGAGTTTGATATTGAATATGTGGAAAGGAAAGCTATTAAGGGACAAGCAATTGCTGATCAGTTGGCAGAGGCTCCTCTACATGATCACCAACCTTTGAACATTGAGTTTCCAGATGACTCCATTCTGCATCTCACACATCAGTCTTGGAGTATGTTTTTTGATGGCTCATTCACTCAACAAGGATCAGGTGCGGGTATTCTATTTATAACACCTCAACGCTATTCTTTGCCTAAGGCCTACAAAATGATGTTTCCTTGCACCAACAACATAGCTGAATATGAGGCTCTTATCAATGGTATGAAATTAGCCCTTGAATGGCGTATAGATGAGCTCCAAGTCTTTGGCGATTCTCAGTTGATCATTAATCAAGTTAATAATGTATATCAAACAAAGGATGACAAGCTAATACCCTACAAAAGAATGGTGGATGATCTTAAGTTATACTTTGCACATATTTCCTTCCAGCAGATTCCAAGAACAGATAATAAGGCGGCTGATGCTATGGCTACTTTGGCCTCAATATTACAAATGCCAGAAAATGACTTCAGGCATGAATTCCTGGTGGAAACATTATGCTACCCTGCCTATGACAATCCTGAATCCAAGATGATCTGTTCAGTCATTGGACATGACTCATCCCGCTACCACCATATTTACTCTTATCTTCGGGACCAAATTATCCCTGATACCTATACCCGGAATGAGAAACGTCACCTCATTCGTACTGCTTCATGGTATGTTCTTATAGCAAATGACTTGTATAGACGGGGCCTAGACGGTACTCTACTTAGGTGTCTAGAACCTGATGAGTCCAAACGTGCGTTAGCTGAGGTACACGAAGGTATTTGCGACTCTCATTTGAGTGGTTTGACGTTAGCTCGTAAACTTATTAGAGCTAGATACTACTGGCTGGATATGGAAAAAGAAGCTGTCCAATATGTCAAGACTTGCAAGCAGTGTCAATATGATGGGAATCTGATCCACGCTCCTGCTAGGGAGCTCAGTCCTCTCATTAGTTTTTGGCCATTTCAACAATGGGTTTTTGACTTGGTTGGTCAGATACACCCTTCTTCTTCAAGAGGACATAAATTCATAATCACTGCTACTGATTACTTTACCAAATGGGTCGAGGTAGTTCCTCTGACTATAGTTGATGGAAGGACTATTGCTAAGTTCATTTTGAACTATATTATTTGCAGATATGGTGTACCTTCATCTATTATCACTGACAATGGAGGACAGTTTAAGAACAAAGATTTGATAGACTTATGCACTAAATTTAGGATCATTCAGCATTGGTCATCTATTTATTATCCTCAGGGTAATGGACAAGCAGAAGCTTCTAATAAGACAATCCTAAAATTTTTGCACATAACAGTTCATAAATCTGGTAGAGATTGGCATCTCCAGATTAATCCAGCTTTGTGGGCTTACAGAACAAGTATCCGAACACCAACGGGAGCCACTCCTTTTGCCTTAGTCTATGGGGCAGAAGTAGTATTGCCAATTGAGGTCGAGATTCTGACATTACGAATCTCTCTGAAGGGCCTCATCACTGATGAAGATACCAGAATATCTAGGTTGCAAGAGCTTGAACTATTAGATGAACGTCAGAGGGTGGCGTTCGATCATCTTCGAGCATATCAAAAGAGAATGTCAAAAACATATAACAAGAAAGTCAGACAAAGGGAATTCCAAGTGGGTGACCTCGTCTTGAGGGAGAACCCCAAGAATCAGCAGCAGAGAACCTAGAAAGGAAAATTTGAACCAAACTAGCTTGGTCCATACATTATTACTGCAGCATTTGGATCTGGTGCTTACCGCCTCTCCACCACTGAAGGAGAGCAGTTCAAAGAGCCTATCAACGCTCTTCATCTGAAGAAGTTCTACAGCTGAGACATTGCTTGTATGCTCATGTACATACTTATTGATCCTGAAAAAATCCTAAAAATTGCAAAATGTCCTGAAAAAAAAAATGATCATCTTAGTGAAAACCTGGCAAACAGATGCTTTGATGTATCTGTTATCCTGGTGAAAACCTGGTAAACAGGCACCTTGATAATACTCAAAAAAAAAAAATAGAAAATTTCAAAAATACAAAAAAAAAATAGAAAATGTGAAAAATACAAAAAAATACAAAAATACAAAAATACAAAAAAAATGAGATATTCAAAAAAATACAAAAAAAAGAAAAAAAAAGAGAAAAGTACAAAAAAATTGAAAAAGAGAAAAATGTGCCATTAATGAAAACCTGGTAAACAGGCGTCATGGTAGCAAAAATAGAATCTCTGCCAAGATGGTGAAAACTTGGTAAACAGGCGCCTCTTGTTTTCTTGAAGTAACATCTCATCTCAGCATCGCTTGGCTCTTAGTTTCTTGCTTTAGTTTGCTTTCCAGCTTTAGTTTGCTTCCTTTGTTTCCTGCTTTAGTTTGCTAGCTCATGCCTTGCTTTCAGTGTCTTTGAGATTTTGCTCGACTCTTCATGGATTGGAACTGGTTCACACTTGGGTGCACTTGCCTGGTCTAGGGGGCATTGTCCTATCACTTTCAGAAACTCTTTTGAGCATTGGTCGCCAGTGGTTTCCCCTATGCCTGCCTACAGATACCTAGCTTTCATTCGATCTCTCTTCTTCGGGATTTCTCCCTTATATCAATCACCAGTGATTCTCATAACGTCTGCCCACTGTCATTATCTCATTGAGACTTTGAACGTTATCTTTCCAAATTGACTTCAATCCGCTTGAACATGAACTTGAACTGAAACTCAAACTAAATGTGTGTTCCTTTGAGACATGTTGAGCTTTGTTTTCTTTGAGTGCTTGTTTGTTTGCTTTGCTTTTTTTTGCTTTCTGTTTGTTGGTTTAGTTCCAATGATCCAAAGAATTCATTTAAGAGGGGTGTCCGTCTGTAAGAGCCTCTATCTCGTATTGGATGGCCATGTGTACCTTGACTCCTTTTATATGGATGCTTTGGTGAGGTTGGTTCTTCTCCTTGTCTTTTGAGTGACTTCTTTCTGCTACTGATGAAATTGTAAACGCTCGTCCTGTTAAGTGAACGTAAGGGTCACTGCGAGAAATCTTTGGCAAAAGAAGGAACTCCTGCATGCTTGGTGTGTTTGTTCGCAAGAGACATTCAGGTCATTCTAGCATTTATGCTCTAATGCTTATGTTAACTTACTAAATTAAAAGGAATAGGTGTTCAGGTCATTCTGGCTTCTTGTGCCTTAATGCTTACATCTTATTCTGACAAATTTAAGACTCATGTCATATTCATATTCTCATGATAGCGATATTAGTAAGGATTGTATGACATCTTGCGATTGTCCGAACTTGAAAGGCTCTATGATGATAAATACGGTGAGTCCAACAACCAAGTCCTAGGGTTTGCATTTTTATTTTAAGCTTGCATCTTTAGCTTAGGCTTTGAACTTAAGACGATGCCTTATTTACTCTCTTAATAGTCTTCATCAAAGGCTCTCATCTATTGCCTCAGGTTCTTCTTGGTTGCACAAGTATCCGGTCTTCATTGTCAATCCTCGAACATATCTATCCTTTGATTAGTACCTGTTAAATATTGCTACAATCCTACATGAGATGATTAGTACCATATCCATTGCATTTTATTTCCATCCATAAACTCATTGCATCTGCATCAACATGTGTATCTGCTATAAGCATAAACCATTTATCTATCACTACATTGCATACATTTCTATTCATACATCTAAAGCATATAAGAGCATATCTCCTAAACATTATACATTCAAGCAATTTGCAACAAGTACAATGATATCAACAGAATCATCGATCTCATATATATATATCTCTCGATCCAAATGTCATATACAAAGAGGTGCTACTCGAGCACAGTACCAAAACAACAAAAATGAGCTATGATACAATCAAGATCCACTCCCACTGGGAGGGGGTGGAGGTGGAGGAGCCTGCTGTCCTAATGTTTGCGGTGGTGGCATCGGTCTCTGTGAAGGAGCCTATGGAGGAGTCTGTGAAGGAGCCTGTGGAGGAGCCTATGAAGGAGCCTATGGAGGAGCCTGTGGAGGTACTAGGGGAGGAGCCTGGGGAGCCCCAGCATACTCGAAAAATGGCGGCACCTGCTCTGATATATCTGGAACAGCCCCACAGTATGCTACATAGTAATAAGTCGCCTGGGCGGCCTCATATCTCATCTCTAATCTCGAATGCACTAACTCCACCCGTAGCTGTCTAATCTCTGCATCCCTATCTGCTACTCAAGTCTCCTCTCGGATAAGACGCGTGCGAAAATCATCACGCTCATGCTGCACCTACCGTACTCTCTCTCGGCTCTTCCTGAGAGCCTCCTGCACCTATCCTACACCTGCTCCAGCTGCCACGTCTGGCATGTCAGTATCCTCCCCCTATGGTACCTGCTAGGATATATCAGCTGTATGTGGTCTCGTGGATCTCTGCTGTGTACCGCTACTCCCTACTCCGGGATCTGAGCCCATGGTCCTAGCAGGGATGCTCACCTGTCCTGATCGGGGCCTCAAAACTCTCTGCCCAGGTCTCTCCTGTACTGCCTGCTGCTGCTATGGTGCCTGCTACTGTATAGGCTGCTCTGCCTGTGCCTACTGATCTTGTGCTGCCTGTTGCTGCTGTGGTGCCTGCTGCTGTTGTGGTGCCTGCTGCTGTGCTCCTATGCCAACTAGATCTGTGAACCTCAGATGAGGCCGTGCAATCAACTGGTCCCTATATGCAGGTGTCACCCCGGCATTGGTGACATCCACCATGTAATCCCATCATGCTGGTGGGATGCGTGACTCTATCGCGCATCGCCCTGGATCCAATCGTGCACGCCACCCCTTCTTCTCCTCATCAGAGAAGCGAGCGTAGGGGCAATACTCCTATGAAATATCCTGCTATCTGCCAAACTGACGCAGGACACGTGTAACCACGAATCTCTCAATCGTCTGAATGGTTCATCCAATCAGTGGACGTGATACAAACATGGTAGCAAACTCTCTCCGAGCATCATCCTAGGGCTCAGTAGCTATCCAAGGTCTCCAAACTACATCGACCATGTCATCCAACTGTGCTCTCCACTGCTCTGTCTTACCCAGCAGGGGCTGGGTCATCACACTTGAATATCTGTAAATATAAGGCTCCAGCGCCTGTCGCGTATCATGGAATAGGGGTCTACAAATGGGGAGGTGCTCCCAAGCCCAGACCTGTAAGATGAAGACTCCTGTCGCCATCGATCTCACACCTCTATACACAATCTCATGCATCTCATGATACATGTGTGCCAGCATACACTCCCCCATCCAAATCTCACAGCTGGTCTGTCCAACATCCTCTGTAGCATAGTACCCCAACCACACTCTAGTCCATGCTGACCTCGATCAGGTACGAGGTAACAACTCAGAAATATAGCCAACACGACCTCAAATGGATGCGCTCCACCATATCTGTGCACCAGATCCTCCCAGGAGATGGCCCACCCCATCACAAGATCATCCTTGAAGATAGTCCTCAAGGCCACTGTACCCTGCCGCGGCTGTGTATTGTACTCAACACGAGTACCATGAATGGGTATCTGCAAGATCCTATATATGTCCTCGGTGGTCACTGTCATCTCCCCCATCGAAAAATGAAATGTGTTCGTCTCCGAATGGAAACGCTCTACCAATGCAGTAAGAAGACCGTGATTCACCCGAATGTCGGGTAACTCACGCAAATATCCCAAGCCCAGAGCATCAATGTGAGCACTCTCAGCATCTGTCAGTCTCTGAACTAATGTAGTAATAACTGGGTGATGTGCTCGAAATGCGATATCTGGAAAGTCAACCTACAAAGCAAATGACGACACTGGGTCAGTAACTCAATCATGTTGGTTTTCACTACTACAACAACAACTACAGCAGAGTATCTATCCTATGTCAAGGCTCTACAAGACTTTATTTGGCTGATTTCATGCAAATCTGATAAAATTTGGCCACTTGCAACAGTCTTTCGTGCGAGAAAAGTGTTCCTTCACGTGAGACAACTACCACTTCGCGCGAGAAAACAACAATTTCGCGTGAGAAAATAGAATTCTCGCATAGAATATCCCTCTAGCTCGCGCGAAGTTCTATCCTTGGAGCTTGTTAGTTCGCGCGAGAAAACTACTTTATCGCGCGAAATGAAACCTGCCTTCACATGAGAGAACTACTCTCTCGCGCGAGATTTCACACTTTTTTACATTATGCTAATATTTTTTAAAAAAATCTAACCTATCACGCTATACGAATTGAAATACAAAGTAGTTTATCGACTACGTACAGGTGCGTCATACTCCGGTGGCCGGGCATGTCATCGAGAACACTCAAATCGGTGTGTATGTAGTGGCAGACCCTCCATTTCTCTATCTTAGAGCTCAGAATCACTAAAAGACAACGCTGAATAATGATTTGAAAATGACTCCTCCGACTCTTATATAGCTTTTGACCTAATTTTTCAAAGTGCTTTGTTTTACTTGAAAATTGCACCCTTTGCTAAATCGACTGTTTTGAATCCATTTTCAGGATCGAAATCAAAATCTGACATCTCTAAGTGGCTCAAAATCACGTTTTAAATATTGGACTCCTTCTGGATCGGATGCTTGTGCAGTCAGCCTTCTAGTGTCATCTTCCTGCCAGATCCTCATCTTTGCATCATGTTCTCAACTCTTTGCTTCTTTTCATCAAGTCAACCCTAGTCAAAATTTGGTCAACTGTGGTCAAACTTGGTCAACAGGACCTCTTCTTTGCTCCGTTTCACTTCTATAGCTTCGCGAATCTAGTCTAATTGCTTTTGCTCTGCAATCTCTTGTTGTTTATCATCCTTCTGACATGTCATCTTTCCATTTCGCTCCCGAGGGGGTAGGATGATTACATCATTTGAATCTTGTCAAATCTATTCTTGAATCAGTCTGATTTGAATCATCAGTCCTCATTACTAGGGGCATCTTCACGCCTCGAATCTTGTTATCTGGAAATCTATCTCTTAGGTATCTGAGCAATCTAACTCAGATCCTCGAGGATCATTCTTCATTCTGGAGATGGTTCTTGAAATCTTTTGGGTATTGGGGCAATCTAACCCTAATTCCTGGGAGTCAAGCTTCATTCTCGAGATGACTCTCAAAATCTCTTTTAGACCATTATCTGGGCAATCTAACCTGGGTCTCGGAGGACTAAGCTTCGTATTGGGGCAATCTAACCCTGATTCGGAGATAGTCCTAAATCTGCATCTTCATCAATTGGTATTGGGGCAATCTAACCCCGATTCCGGTTCTCTTCTAAGACCGTTGTCTTCGCAATCTGACTTAGACTTCGGAAATTCTCATCATCTGTCACTTCAGACTATTCTTTGAATCAACGCGCTGTTCGCACATCAATTCAAAGAGGGGCAAATGTAATACCCCAAAATTGGCACCTATTTAATTTCATCAATTTTGGTGCATTATCTCGATTTTACATCACCAAGGTCCTAGTTCCCTAGGCAATTTTCTCTCTCCTACCTGACTTAATTTGACTTGATGTCAATTGCAAAGACCATAAATTGCAATAATCAAATGCTAAAATAATTCCTAAGTCCTAGACTTTATTTGGCTAAATAATCTCTATGATAAGTTAATTTAATTATGAAGTCCTAAGTACTTTTAATTAAATTAAACTCCACCCCCTTTAGCTAAATACCCTTGAAAGGAATTAATAAATATTTAGTTAATTGAATGGACACCTCTTTATTTGAATTTAATAATTCAAATTACTCGAAAGGTCACTCCCCACATGTGGCAAATTTCATTCTTTTAATTAAATAATTCATACCTTTTTTGTCTCAAAGGGGAATGAAGAGTCGGGAATTTCAAATCAAGAAACTCTTCATTCCTCTCCCGAGCTTTTCTATTTAATGAGCCTCTTCTTCTCATTGAAAGAGGACAATTTTGAGAGTAAAGGCACTATAGTGAATTTTTGAGTGAATTTCAAGCTTTCATTTGCAACTAGTTTAATTTCTCATTCTAGTGTAATTGCATTTCTCATTTAGATTAAATTTGCTTAATTGTTCTTAGATTAAGATCATTTTTATTCCAAAATCAACTAAAAAAAAAATCTGCATTTCATATCTTCTTTCAAGTATTCTTAGATTAATTGCATTCATCTTAGTTTGATTCTAGCTTTGCATATCATCTTTATGGCTTTCTTGGAAAATCCTCCATTGTAGTAGCGGTCTGATGGTTGTTGGTTCTCCAAACTGAGAGCGATTATACACCCCCGCCTGCATAGGAGGCAACAGGTCACTTCCTCACGAATTTCGGATTGAATAATTTATATTCTCTTCATAATTTGACCATAGGAGTAATGACTATGTTGCGTATGTGGTTGATTTAGAGGTCACATTCAAGCACACACAAGTATAATACCTTAGTAACTTCAAGGATTAGACATCCTTTCACAGTGATTCTATGGTTAATAGCATCAAGTATCTACTTAGAATATCATGTTGAGCTTCATTTAGATGCATCATTCTAGGAGTGTAAACTTGAAATGGTGACTGCAAAGTATATGCTCTAGCTCATCTCAAAAGCCATCATTACTAAAGTGAAGGAATTGTTGCAGGAAATCTATGCTAGGAATTGAAACAATAGCTCAACTTAAAACTTAAGGAAATGCTTCATATAGTAAATTAATAATGTTCTTATAGTAAACCTACGTTGTAGGAAAAATCCAGTGGTTCTACTACTAATGGTTGTAGGAGCAACAGTGTTAAACAACTCCAAAGAAACTTAAGACTAGATCCTACTTAAGCATGAATAGAGTTCACCTTCTGCATGGGCCTGCATGGAAGAGTGAATAGATCTAAAACATGAGACTAAAATCTGAAGATATCATCTATTCATTCATAAAACATCAACATAAGTACAAGATGGAATGTCAAAGTGTATTCACTTCTTCATTGAATTACAAAATAGATTCCTTGAGCATATAACTAACTCTGGAATCACAAATTCCAGTTTATTTAGGAACAACTTGAAAAATAGAACACCTACAAACTAGGATCCTCCATTACATGGGGATAACAACTTTCAGTTGCAAAAGTGACAACATCATTTATGCAGGAATAATCCATATTAAATTCACAAGAATATAGGAATGCTCAAGCAGTGGATTTCCTCCAAAACTCCTAGTAATTGAATTGACCCGGTCTGCAACGGCAACTACTACTAATTGGAAGTAGTGGATCCATAATGAAACCTAGAAACAGTTACTCAACTTGATGAAGCCACTTCAATGTTGAGTCTTCATTACCTATTGACTTAATCCTTACCTGCAAGAGGTTAGCACACAAAAACTCACAACACAAATCCAAGATAAAGATCCATAATGAGCTTTCCTATTTTAGCATATCCTCATCACATGGCTATAGGAACACTACCCATTAATGCAGAGAGGAAAGAAATACCAAATTTCATCATAATATCCACTTAATCTATATATATATATATATATATATATATATATATATATATATATATATATATATATATATATATATATATATATATATATATATATATATATATATATATATATATATATTCAACATATTTCTTTAGTCTTAAAAGTACCAAATACACACATAGTCATAGTATAGGAACATAAAAAGTCTGAATATTGTTTATGAAAACCCATGAGATACTTAAGTCTAAACTAGAAAATCATAAACAAAACAATCCATAAATTGGACTCATCACTAGGTCAAAGTCAACCTCGACCTTGACCCCAGGTTCAAATTTTAACATTCCATGATTTTCAGATGTCGAATTTTGGAAAGATTTGTTTTTTCACTTCCAGGTCAGCTATTTAGGGTGTCAGAATGGTAAATATTTAAATTATATTTAATTTAGGTCCATTTCTATGGGTTAAGTCTTAATTGAAATTTAATTCCCCAATGTTGGCCCCTCTAGAAGTTTGTGCCCTACATCACTATAAAAGGAAGCCTTCCTCTCTCATTTTGATTATCCATTATTCATCAAGAGCTCTCAAGGAGACCTTCATAATCAAGCAAGAATTTTCAATAAAGGAAGCATTCAAGCCATCCTCATTCATTCAAGCATTCAAGTTCTCCATTGAATATCAAGGATTTAAGCATTCAAGCCTTTGAAGGGATTTGGTTCAAGCATTCAAGACTCATCATTCAAAACTATAGATCTATCCATCATGGTGGTGTGATCTTCCTTCAAGATCTTTTGTTCATCTTCAAGATCTATTCATTCTTTCTTCAAGGTGCATTCCAAGCATAAAATCATGGAGGTTTTGATTTAAATTTTTGAGTCCAATCTTTCATATCAACATACTTGTTTACATTTTAAATACAATTGCATATCTATTGATATCATAGCTTCGTTATTAGATCTACTTCTACTACTTGCTAGCATTCTCTATTTCAATTTCATTATTAAGGTTGATTCCAATTCATGGTTTGACCAAGGCAAACTCCTCATCCCAACAACAAAAACCTTTTTTCTTGCAGGTATAGGTGCGGAACGGTGAATATCAGTGCAGATCTGGATACCCTTTTTGGTGAACTTCTAGGATTCACGAATAGAATTTCCATTGGAGCTATTTCAATTCAAGGTCAACTTTAAGTGGGGGTCAAGATTGTACCACTAGGTAAGATCTTACCCCGATAAAGAGGTCAAGGTCGACCTTGCTCAAAAAGACAGAACTTTTCTGGGTTCTCTCTATTTCTGCATTTCCAAGTCGGAGCAGGTTGTAGAATCTCCTGAAACTGAACATAGACATCAGAAAATAGTGATTTATGAATCTTCCTCTTTTCAAGATAAGCATTCTTGTTTTATTAAGTTTGTATGTCGATAACATTTTCCATTTTCATATCTTGACATCAATACCTAAACAATCAACATAACATTACCCATTTTCTATCATCCATCCATTTTCATACCTTACATATATTTCCTATTACATAATATTTCTTGTTACATTTTGGTGAACCCGATGTGAAATTAGATTCCTTATTGTTAGATTAGCTTTTTCATTTCAAAAACATAAAATAAAAAATATGTATAAAGAAAAATCCAAAAATATTTCTTGCATTTCATTTGCGATGAAGATTTTTAAGATGCTTTGGTGTGTGCTTATTTTCTTTATTATTCTTCTCTTAGCATCTCTTTACCAAACTTATGATGTCTATGAGAGTATCATTCATTTCATTATGTTGGTTACCCTTCATCTTTCACTTGCCTATGCTTTTGTAAAATTTACTGATACTAGTCTTCCCACTTTCAAATCTTTCATTAAAGATTTATGTGGTGGACTTATTACTCTTTTGGATTATTTAAAAATTTGGGTAGATGATACATCATCTCCTAATCTTCCTAATCCTAATTTGGTTCCTAATCCTTGTATACACCTAAAAATGGTCACCTAGACTATTAGCCCCTTTTGCTAAAATCATCAATTGCTTGCTCTTGATCAAATCCTAGCTCTATCATTTATTTGATTATTTTCTATGGGCTAACCATCTTATCCTAAGTTTTTATTTATTTAAAAGGAATATTTCCTCCCCTTTTAATAAATAAAAATCCCCCACTTTTCCTCTTATCCTAAGTTGCACAAATAAAGCATTATTCTTATTTTATAAAAAGGGAAAAAGCACTTTTTGTCTCATATGGACACAAAAGTCAACTCTTATTTTCTCATTGGAGGATACTTGTGCACATGGATTTCTCCTCTTTTAAGCTCCACCATTGATTAAATCTTTTGCCTCTTAATCTCCATGGTCCATTTCTCCTCATTTCCTTTAAAAGGAGAGCTCTCTTCTTCATTCTAGATCCCCAACTTTTTATGCTAATATTATGCTGCAGGTTTTCTAGGTACACTTTGGAGCTTTTGAAGATTTGGAGCATTCTTAGCATCTATATCTCATTCTTTCATTCTTAGCTTAGCTTCATATTTATGCTTTCTTAGATTAGCTTCATTTCTATGCTCTAGATTAGCTCACATAGATTAATTAGCTTGGGTTGTAACACTTGCATATTTCCTTTCATAGCTTAGCTTGCATTTCCATTTCTAGCATATCATTGCATTGCATTTTCATTCTTGATTCTTGAGGATATTGGCATTCTTTCCCTTGTCTTCATTGAATCTCCCATTGCATGGTTTACTAGCAAGGTTATAGGCTAAATAGCTCTAGCTGAGAGCATTCTTAAAAACCCTTGCACTCCATGCCTAGGGAGCTATGGATCGATCTGTGAGAGCTCATTCTTGAGTTTCCTTGCATGTAATGATCCATAGAAGTGTGACACATTTATAGCACACCATTTATGTGGTGGACTTATTACTCTTTAGGATTATTTGAAAATTTGGGTAGATGATACATCATCTCCTAATCTTCCTAATCCTAATTTGGTTTCTAACCTTCCTAATCCTAATTAGGTTCTTAACCTTCCTAATCCTAATTCAATACCTAATATGCCTAAATCTCCATCTGCTAATCCTACTTCTTCCCATACTTATGATGGGATTCAAGCTATTGTTAATGATGCAGATGTGCAAGAGTTCTTTGATTTACCTTCTCCTCTGATCCATGATGATATTAAGGGAAAGGGTAAAGAAACTTCTTCTAAGCCTATTATTCCACCCTATACAACCTGTAATCATGAACATGACAAACAATCACCTCCTGTCAAAGCCTTACATGATATGTACACTACAGGATATACTATGGTGACTAAACAAGGTTATAAAGGTTTAGGACTTGGTGTTAACGAGCATGGTATTAAATATCTTGTCCATATACCTCCTAAACAAGATATGTGTGGTGTTGGATTTTCGCAATCTCAATTCAAGGTAGTTGATTTTGATCATCATCCTCCTCTTCATATTCTTCTCCCTACACCTACATTAGATCACCCTGATACTCCTCAAGATGTAGCTATGAAGGTGTATGTTCAATTGATGAATTCCAAGAAAGAAATATTTAGACCTTATGTGAAAAATGCTCTATCTAAGTATAAATGCCATTTTCATTATAGTAATACACATTTACTTGTTGATTGTGTGCATTTCAAGATATATGTTAGAGAAAGAGCTGCTTTAGGAATTTTATCTCACTCGCGTGCAGTTTTACAATTCCTTCATAACTTTGATAGGGAGAAACCCCTTGACTTTTCCATAATATAGCTCTTTTATCCTCTTGTCTTGTGACTCGGGGGAAAGAGGCATAAAATCCAATCTTCTAGGATCCATTGGGTTCTTGGAATATATCGTATCTTGAGCTTAATTGGTATTCTTTCTACTCTTTTTCCCTTCTTCTCTATGGTTTTGTATTGTGTTTATAATCATCCATATATTTTATTATATATTCAAGATATCTTTTTGAAACACACTTGTTTGGAAAAGGTATCCCTTGCTTTCATCCCTGAGGGGAAAGGTTCTCCTTTCTTTCTCTTTGTCTAGGGATCATCTTTCCTTAGCTTAGTGGCATTTTTTTATCTAGCAATACTATTTCGTTATATTGACAGATGTTGTGATCATGGTTATCCTTTTATATGAGAGGTTGTTTTCTTAGGTCATCACCTCTTCTTTTTTTGCAAATTATGTTATTTATAAACTCTTTCCCTTTCTTTGGTGATTAGATTTGTTTCCCTCAATTCAAAGATTCCTCTTCCCCTTGGTAACAAGGGGCTTGATGATTAAACCTTTGTTCCCACCTAGTTTATCTTTGAAAGATGATATTTTATCTAAAATCACTCCTCTATGGTGGGGGGCTTGTTGATAAGATCTACTTGTCTTTGAGGATCCTTTTTCCATGAGTGACATATCATTTTTCATGATTATCTATACTCTTGGATGTAGGGGGTAATACCCTTCGCTAGGAATATAGTATACATTGTTGTTAAATAGGATATCTCCTTGCATTGTGAAGTAGTTATCCCCCTTCTCTTCCTTATCTTTTCTAGTATACAACCATGATAAGGAGGGGGGAATATATAGGGTCTCCCTTGTACTATATTTTTTCATTTTTATATGCTAAATCCTCTGAAGGTAACACACATAAGTTGCTAAATCTTGAAGAGACACGCATTTTCAATTTTCAATATGCTAAATCCTCTGAAGGTAAAGCACATAAGTTTCTATATCCTGAAGAGATGTGCATTTTCAACTTTCAATATGCTAAATCCTCTGAAGGTAACTCACATAAGTTGCTAAATCCTAAAGGGACATGCATTTTTCAATATGCTAAATCTTCCGACGGTAACGCACATAAGTTGCTAAATCTTGAGGAGACACACATTTTATATTCCATGGTGATACAATAAGGTGGATCTATGGGTATTACAAAAGCCTTCAGAAGATGCATTATAATTTCAAGGCATATTTTTTGGGTGAACTATCAGGTTTGGCCACTTGTTGGGCTCTCCCTCCTTGGTGATTCACAGTAAGGTGGGCATCTTACTGGGTGAGGTAATCACCTTCTCTTTTCTCTCTTTTCACTTTCATTCTAGTAGGACTGGATCATGAAGCTATGTTATTTATAGTGTTGCTCTTGTCTTTCTTATGTAATCATTTATGTTCTTATGATAGCTTTCCAAACATGATAATTAGTATAGGAAACATTTCTTAGCAAGGTTTCCTCTACTAGTTGATTTGGGTTTGTTTTAGTACTAACCCCTTTTCTTTTGTGTTGTTTTTGTGTTCTCACTCTCATGTATGTATGTTGAGTAAGGATACTTATCCTGGGGGCTTGCATCCTCAACTAAGTGTTATTCTATCTCATTGCAAATCCACTTGGATCTATTCTTTCTTCTCCTTTACCAAGAGTTTGCATCGAATCCATACTCTTGCTAAAGTGGGGGCTAAATGTATCATCAGAAAATGGAAGCACTTCCATTTAAGATAGGTTTAGCCCTCCATGTAGGTAGTTTGGGGTCATGTCAAGTGCCTCGAGAAGGTCCTTGGCTTGAATCTAGTTTTTCTCCTCACTTTTCCCCCATCTCCACCTGATTTCTGCACTTTTCTGGCATTCTGGACTGAGATCCTAAGATTTTGGACCTCAAGGTCAAGGTCAACTTTCTAGTTCAAAGCCTACCTTGACTTTGACCTAGGTCAAAGTTGACCTTGACCCTGAACTAGGTCAAAGTTGACCTTGACCTTGACCCCAGGTTTAAATTCCAAGATTCCATGATTTTCAGATGTCGGGTTTCAGAAATATTTGTTTTCCCACTTTCGAGACAGTTATTTCGGGTGTCGGAATGCTAAATCCTTAAATTATATTTAATTTAGGTCCATTTCTATGGGTTAAGGCTTAATTGGAATTTAATTCCCCAATGTTGGCCCCTCTAGAAGTTTGTGCCCTACATCACTATAAAAGGAAGCCTTCCTCTCTCATTTTGATCATCCATTATTCATCAAGAGCTCTCAAGGAGACCTTCATAATCAAGCAATAATTTTCAATCAAGGAAGAATTCAAGCCATCTTCATCCATTCAAGCATTCAAGTTCTCCATTGAAGATCAAGGATTTAAGCATTCAAGCCTTTGAAGGGATTTGGTTCAAGCATTCAAGATTCATCATTCAAAACCCTAGATCTATCCATCATGGTGGTGTGATCTTCCTTTAAGATCCTTTGTTCATCTTCAAGATCTATTCATTCTTTCTTCAAGGTGGATTCCAAGCATACAATCATGGAGGTTTTGATTTACATTTTTGAGTCCAATCTTTCATATCAACATACTTGTTTACTTTCAAATACAATTGCATATCTATTGAATATCATAGCTTTGTTGTTAGATCTACTTCTACTACGTGCTAGCATTCTCTATTTCAATTTCATTATTAAGGTTGATTCCAAACCAAGGTTTAACCAAGGCAAACCCCTCATCCCAACAAAAACAAACCATTTTTCTTGCAGGTACAGGTGCAGGATGGTGAATATCAGTGCAGATCTGGATACCCTTTTTGGTGAACTTTTGGGATCCACGAACATAATTTCCATCAAAGCTATTTCAGGTCAAGGTCAACTTTAAGTGGGGGTCAAGATTGTACCCTGAGGTAAGATCTTACCCCGATAAAGAGTTCAAGGTCGATCTTGCTCGGAAAGATAGAAGTTTTCTGGGTTCTCTCTATTTTTGTATTTCCAGGCTGGAGCAGGTTGCAGAATCTCCCGAAACTGACCACAAACATCAAAAAATGGTGATTTCTGAATCTACCACTTTTCAAGATAATTATTATTATTTTATTAAGATTTTATTTCCATAACATTTTCCATTTTCATATCTTGACATCAATACCTAAACAATCAACATAACATTACCCATTTTCTCTCATCCATCCATTTTCATACCTTACATATATTCTTGTTACATTATATTTCTTGTTACAGTTTCCTTACCTAGTACAAAGCTACCTTGATCAAATGATGTAATTCTAGTCATACGATATCTAAGTCTCAGATAAATATATTTGGTGATATGATCTTGTAGATTTTGTTGCATAAAGAAATCAGTCAAACAAAGGTTTTGGGCTCCTTATCTTGGGAATGAGTGTAATATTTGTTGTATTGAAGTGTTTTATAATTGAGGTACTTTTCCTTGATTCTTCTACTACTACCAATAAGTCAAATAAAAGTACATCCTGTCATCTTTGGAAGAATAAAGTTGTAAACCCATTTGGTCCTGGTGCTTTATCTGGTTGTAAGGAATAAACTACTTTATGGATCTCCTCTAATGCAAAGGGAGCCAAAAGAAGTTGGTTGTCTTGAGGAGAAACTAGAGGAGGTATGGTATCTAACAACTCATTTATCTTATCCTCATATGGGGGTGGTTTCATAGGAGGTGCCAAAAGATTTTTAAAGAACTTAACCCCTTCCTATTGTATACCCTGTGCATCTAAAATTACATCTCATGAAGTAGAATCATTAATAGAGAAGATTGTACTTGCTACCCTTTTTTGTTTTTCTAACATGTGAAAGAAATTGGTTTTCCTATCACCTTCCTTCAACCATAGTTCTTGATATTTTTGTCTATAGTATTCATCTTCCCTTTTTCACAAATCTTCCCATTCTTCTTGCAACTCTTTTTGTTTTACATAGGTTGCTACATCTAACCCAATTTGGAAAATCTTTTCATTTATATCAGCCAAATCTTTTTCTACCACTTTTTTCTATGAGAAAATATTTTTTTAAAGTTGATTGTTCCATATTTTAATTTTCCCTTTTACATACTACATCTTTTTAAAGAATTGAAACATCTTAGTGCCTTTATGAAATGGTGTGCTTAGCCACCACTATTTTAGTAATTGGTGAAAATTAGGGTGGTGAAACTACATTTATTAAACTTGAAAGATGGCCTATAACCACATGACCTAATAGTGATGTTGAATTAGTTATGCTTAGATGTATAGGGAAATGGTCTGATCCAATAAAAGTTAAGATTTATATCCGAGTAGTAAAATATTGTACTTTCCAACATTGAAAAATAAGAAATTTTCCAAAATTTCTCCTATCTAAAGGAAACATGTTCTTCTATTTATACATGTATAAGAATCATTTGAGGGAGCAATGTCTATTAAATCATTGTCACTAATAAATATTTCAAACTCTTCCATAATTTTGATGGGAGGGCATATTCCACCCATTTTTTCACTTGGTGAAATGATTGCATTATAATCACAAGCCAAAATGGTGTTTAGATCTACATGTTGCTGAATGACATTCATAAGTGTTATCCATAATCTTTTCTTATCCTATGTAGATGTTAGCCCATAAATATTTATAATATAGAAAGATAGATCAAAATGTTGCAATTTTATAAATTGCCAATTCGTGTCTTGCATGACTAACTGACCTTTAATTGATTTAGGATTCAATAATGTTGCAAGACCACCCAAAGCACCAATACTCTATGAATGAACTTCCTTCCACTATGACCATTTATCAACTAATTAACTTCTGAAAATATTCTTGTGATAGTTTTATCTCTTGGAGTAGTATTACATTTTTCTGGAAAGAATAAAGTTATGTCTTGATACTTCCTCTTTTGTTAAAGGTGTTAATGCCTTTGACATTCCAATATAAGATCTTCATTGTGCCTGAGGAGAACACTTGGTTCTCCTCATCAATATTTTAATTGTTGAAAATTTCTCATCAAGTGTGGACTGGGTGCCTGCTTCTATCTCTTCCTTGGTTTTTGCACTCTTGGGTTTTCTACCTCTTAGTTTGGGGCTTCTCTTATCTTCCTTAACACACATTGGGGTTTGTAATATTAACAACATTTGAGAATAATCAAAATCAATTTTATTTTTCTCTTGAGCATCGATATTTGTATTGTGATCAACACCTTGTAAAGAATCCTTATTGGCCATATCATCTTCTTCAAAGTTATCCTTTATTTCTAGGTGCTTATCATTATGTTACATAATATTCACAACATCATGAGAATCTAAGGTTTCATCCATATTCATACCTTGCATATTCTCCTATATTTCTTGTATATCAGGATCCTCATGAAAATCCATGTGCAATTCAGCAATTTGCATATTATTTTTTGTTTCCTAAGAATCATCCAAGGTTATGTTAACAATTCCATCATTTAGTGGTGAATTATATTTAAGTGAACATGTATTTTGTATGAGTTTTATTGGCCTATTGTGAAAAGCCAGCTCTTGAACCACCTCATTAATATCATGCCCCTCATCTTGCCACTGTGCTTCATCTGTAGAAGGCTGCTCTGACTAATATTGTAAAAAAAATTATTACCAATGATGGTGATTGAATACTATCAATTGCCAATACATTATCATGATTGTCATGTTTCAATAAAACATTCAGATTACAATGGGACTCATTATTTTCACTATTGGTTCTAAAATATCTGAAATGACCACATTGCCATCTTTGTTGATTATAGATCTTTTAATATCTTGTGACCTCTTGAGGAGAGTTGTTGGGGTTGGTAAATTCAATCAATTCCTCATCTTCTATCTCATTAATCATTTGTGAAGCTATTGATATTGATAGACCTTTTTCAGTTATTTCAAATTCCACATTTGATGGTTTGCACTTCTTATTGAAGAAGTGTAAAAGTAAAAGGAGAAGCAACAACTTATCCATAAGGTCCTTCTAATACTCCTAGGCCACCCATGTATGCAAATGATCATCCTTACTAAGTTGCTTCTAAGGATAGAAAGTTAGCTTAGGAGGTCAATGTGTATTTAACCTTGGATGGTTTTGGAGTATGAGGGAAAGAATTTTCCACCCATCTTGTTTGTCAATCGGAGATGAGCTCTTCTTTTTATATTGGATATAAAGAGCTTGTATGAATTCTAAAATAAAATCTTGGAAAAATTATCCTCTTGTGGTCTAACTTTCTTCTTGTGTCTCTTTTGAGTCTTCATAAACCACTATTTCTTGGGAGTTGACCTTGTTCTAGTGACTATCGACAACTGGTTGTTAAAATTTCTAGTATTTTGGATTAGCAACATGATCTAGGCATATGTGAACATCCTACAACTTTTGTACTCGACATTGTGTGTTATATTGACCCAATATATTAGCTAACTTATCAATCATAGGTGCATCCTGAACAACAACTTGTTGATTCCAAGTCCCAAATTTTAAAATGATAGACAAAATAGAGGGGAATGGTTTCGATAGGTTAAGTAATAGACATACTCTAGTAGTCCTATGAGTACACTCAAATGTAACAAGATCATGTTTAATTAAAATACCTAATCTATTTGCAAACATCTCAATGAAATCAAGGCCACAGTATTCAAGTGGTAATGAAGGAATAGCTATCCAAAAGGGCATGAAGTTGCACAATATGGGTTCTGGTTGAAAATGGGGAATCCATGGAATGGTACATATACCCAAACCTAATAAAAAACAACCTTAAATATATGAACAAAGTATTTTTTCCTGCTTGGAATGAAATGAAGCAATAAATAAATTAGATTTTTCATTTATGTAAAAGATATATTTCAAACCTTTCCAGTTACTTTTGGCCCAATTTGCTAGTTGTATCATTTGAATAGAGGAGTTACAGACCTTACCAATCAACATTTTTTGTCACAATAAATCCACTTTAGGAATGATAAGATGGTCTGGTACATGAATATTATGGTATTGAATATGTTGATTGTCATTCTTGCCTTTTTTAGTGCACACAACCTCCTTAATACCTTCCTTATTTATTGGAACTTTCCTCCTCTAGATCTAGAAAAAAAATTATGGCTTGAAGGGAGGTGTAGCTGAGTACTCCAAAGATTTGTGTGATTGTGTAATGTTCATCGCAATACTATTTGGCAAGCTCGAGAACTTAGGGTTTGTGATGAAAACACTATTGGGCCATGTAATATAAGATGGTTGCCTCTAGAAATAACCAAACCCTTGATCACAATAGGAATTTTTATTGAATGTGCCTTCATTCTTACCTAATTCATCTCAAGGAGTGATGGGTGGTGTTCCTTCATAGATGTGAAAAGGTGGTTGAGGAGTTATGTCCAGTTTTCTGGGTCCTCTACGAAATCACCTGGAGAAGTAAGAAGGCTTCCAAAAATTCCATTCGGAATTTTGTAGACCTCCATATCCACTCTGATACTAACTCTATGTAGACCTTTGTTCTTCCTTGTGACCATTGTTGGATTTTCCAACATTCAAATTATTATTCCACCTATGTGACAACTCTCCTTGCTCCCACATCACGTTCAAAATATTTTGTGCTCCAGGCTAAAACTCCCAACATGCTTAGGTTAAGGGAACACATTGTTATTATCAATTGGGTGAATGAAAGTATCTAGTTCTTGAGGTAAGACATACAAAATACACTCTTTATAGTCCAAAACAATGTATACATTTATTTTCCCACATTGGAGTATTTTTATTACTCATGATACAATCAAAAGAGGAAAAGAAAATCATAGGTAACAATAACACAAAAACAACAAACACCTCTGCTCAAAAAGACAAACGGAATTAATATTAACAACCTTATATAAATATCTTCAATTTACCAACAAGATTTCTTGTATAATGTTTGGTAAATCACTCAATTGATATCATCCAAAGAACACCATTACAAAATTGGAAATTATATAGAAGATCAATAATAAAAAGTGGTGAGATCAAATGACATATTGAAGAACTAATTTAGAAATCCCAAATCTGATCAAGTGTGTCACATTATGTCAGCTCAATTATATTTTCTAGAAATACAGAGTGCACATGGAGGCTATGTATTGACTATCATTCCTGGAACAAAATTAGTGTGAAGAACAATTATCCAATAACTTAAACTGGTGATCTTCTTCACTAGTTGTGTGAAGAAATTTTTTTCACTAGTATTAGTTTGAAGTTTGAATACCACCAAGTGTCAATTGATCTTGCAAAAAATTTTAAAATTTCCTTCAATTCTAAAAAAGAGATGTTTGAGTAGCTAGTGATGCCTTTTTGGTTAAAAAATGCCCCTATCACTTTCATGAGAATGATGAATGATACTCTCATACCTTTAAATGAATTTTTTGTAGTATTCTACTTAGATGATATACTAATCCTTAGTAAGACATGAGAGGATCATCAATAATGTGTTAAACAAGTACTCTCAACATTACATCAAAATAAACTCTATGTGAATAGAAAAATGCATTTTTTTGGATTAGAAAGCATCTAAGATTTGGGATAGAGTGTGGAGGGTGTGCATGTTGATCTTGTAAAGATTAAAGTTATCAAGGATTGACCTTAACCTAGGAATGTCATGGTTGTTCGTAGCTTCTTAGGATTGAAAAGCTTATATAAGAGGCTTGTACTTGGATTCTCTCATTTGGAATGGCCTATAAAACTAGTACTTTGGGGTGGATCAAAGTTTTTTAAAAAATTGGAAGAGGTGCAATAATGAGATTTCTAGGGGATGAAGAGTAGGTTATGTTAAACACTAGTCTTGGCACTTGCAAATTTGAAACAACCTTTTAAGCTTGAAACTGATGCCTCTAATTATGCAATGGGATCAATTGTCATGCAGATTGATCATCTGATGGATAATCATAGTGAAATAATTTTTGATATAGTTCATCCATATTACACATATGACAAAGAGTTGTATGTAATTGTGTTTTCCTACAAATAATGGACATACTACATTTTAGGGAAAGAAACTATCATCCATATAGATAATAAACCCAAGTTGTGATTTTTGTAAATACAAGGGAAGTTACTAGATGAAAAATACAAGAGGTGGTCCATATTAGGAAATTAATGCACATAGCCAGTTACATTTTATTTGTTGTTACATTTCTATCAAGATTCAACTATGTAGTTTTTTATTCAAACTCATTAACCCATGTTTCATGAGTAGTGGTTCACAAGAACCCATCTCTCATGAGAATGAATGGATTACTTGACACACATTGCATCTAGGTGACACTCACAAGGGTGAAGCGTAGAGTCTTCCAGGAGGTCACCCTTCCTACTATGGCTCCAACTGTAGAATGCTTTATCGTGGAGCTTCCTTCAAGGTTAAGCTCACTTAACTTGATACCTAATTTTCAAAACCTTAAAAATATATTGTACCTTATAAACCATTCATTATAGAGCCCCTTTAGCTCATTAATTTAAGGAGAGATTTTCCACAACTAGTACATTATATCTATTTCATACATAACCCACAAGAGACAACCATACATATAATCTTACAAAATTATGATTATGCAAAGATCATATAGACAAGCCACAAGATATACCACAAAAAAACCATTATGAGGTAAAAACCCAACATCCAAAAGCATCCATACTCCATTGTATTATTCATCCATAAATAAATACAAAGAACTCATAGAGTTACAAGGAACACCTCTAAAATATCAAACCCTCTAATGTATTCTCATGTGTCCAAGCATGTACACACACGTCTCATTGCATGCTTCACAAATTAAACCTTTAGAATGACTCAATAATGACTCAACCAACCTACTCAAACCATGAATATGAATTTTATTTTATAGGAACAAACTCACAAAAATTAAAACTAGTGGTGAAGTGAAACCATGTGAGTACAATACCATTGACCTATCATTTAATATTTAGTTATAAGTTTACTTTTTTATTAAATATATTTCCCTAATACTAAATAAATATAATATAATATTAATATTATAATACAACACATCAAGTGGTCCTAATAATGAAATCTCCAAGGAATTAATCTCTATGTGATGCACATCCATCTAGGTGCTCTTAGGTGTGAAACACATAATAAAAAAATATAACATTAAAAATATTATGCAAGGTGTAAAATACCTTATCCTAGTAGTTTGTATGCTTGCAACTAACTCACATCAATATTTTCCACAAAAAGGGTAGGAGTAACAAGGTTGTAGATTACTTGAGTAGACGTTTAATTATAGAACTGCTTATGGTACTAGACTCTTTTGGGCATAAATGTTTTTTTTGTCTAATGTGTATTTACATAGATGTTGATTTTTATACAATATTTACAAATTTAATAGAAAGTATGCAAGTTCCTGACTTTTATTTATAGAATGGCATCCTTTGTTATATGGATCATATACATGTCCCTATAAAAGAGAGAACAAATATGATATGGGAGACACATTGCAATTGCATTTTAGGAGATTTTTAGAATAGGAAAAACTTTTTGTTGTACTTTACATGTATATATACTAGCCCAAGATGTAGCATGGTGTCATTTCCTATATTTGATCATGTGCATCATGTGCCATTGCAAAGCTTATAAATAAAAAAAGGGGTTATGTATGCTACTTTCTATTCCAAATAGACCTTAGTAGTTTGTATCCATGAATTTCATGTTTTCTTTACACATGACCAAATATGGTCATGACTATGTCATTGTAGTAGTGGACGAGCTTTCAAAAATTTCCATTACAATCACAAAGGGGATCTCAACAAAAGATACTGCCTAGTTGTTCTTTACCCATGTTTGGGTTCACTTTGGGCTACCATAGAGTACCAATTCTGATTGAGATAGTATAGTTTTTAGGAAATTATTGTTAGAACTTTGGGTAATGATGAATACCAAACTCACAAAGTCTACAACATTCCATTCATAGACAAATGGATAAACTGAGGTAGCTAATTGCATAATTTTTCACATCCTTCAATTATGCATCATTCTCATCATACTTATTCCTAGGATGAGTCTTTCGTATGTAAAACATAGATGCAATCATGCAATATATGGTATTATTGGACATAGACCAGTTGAGGTCTTTTTGGGATATCAACTTTTAGCTTATTTAGATGTTTCTCTTCAAGTCAACAAAAATGAGTCATCATAATATGCAAAAAATTCTATATAGATAGAGCTTCCAAGTTTGTTGAGAAAATTTTCCATCTTCAAAAATAAGTTCATGAGATAGTACAATAGGTGAATTAAAATATAAGGAGCATCATGATCAATATCATACATCACGCCGCTTTTAGGTGTACAATAAAGTTTGGCTTCATCTTTAGAATGAGAGACTTCAAAGACCACATAAGAAATTTTTCCTTTGGGATATATACTATAGACTATTCTTAATTAGGTTGGAGATAATGATTTTGAACTAAATATTCCACCACTTTTGGGGATTCATCCTATTTTCAATATTGAATTGCTCCGTCTATACTTTCCACTTTTGTTGGATACTTTAGATGTTGATGAAAAAATTCATGTTGAAGAATTAAATATGACTGACATTCCATTGATTAGTGACTAGATTGTTAATGTTTATGTGAAGAATCTTTAAGTCACACAATCCCCTTGTTTTGTGTTATCTAAGAAATTCAATATCTACATTAAGCCAAGTAGTTTACCAATGATCAAATTTCTCAATGTTTCCCTCACCTATTGTAGCATGCTAATGCAAGTCTCTTAAGGGGGTAGGAATGATCCATAATAGTTAGTTAGTGTTTAGGATGATCTAGAGTAATCCAGGGAGCATCTCTAGAGTAGTCTAAGGATGACTCGGGGTAGTCCAAGGGTGATCTAGAGCCATCCAAAGACATCCAAAGTTGACAAAAATACAAAGGAAAACATACAAATCTATTTTTTGATATTTTATGTGTTTTAGTAATTTACATTTTTGGAGCTCTTCAAACCAAAATTTGGGGTTGAGACAATTGTTGGTCCTTCAAATCAAAGAGTTGAAGGCATTGTTCTAAGGTATTGAGGTTATAGCTCATTGGCACCTTGTCAATGATTTAAGTGGTTTCAAATTTGAGCACCAAGGAGAAAGTTATGGCCCCACAAAGTTGGGGTATCTAAATTCCTATTTTTTAGGATTTTTATTAGTTTTATTCAGAAAAATTATTCACTTCAAATTCATATTTTTATGAGACCGTTGGTATTCTAGATAATTGTATATGTCTTATAAATTGAATAATAATTGACTTTGATGCATACAAATCTTGTTACAAGTTCTTCTATTGTCCATTTTTTTCTCACAATACTTGTAGCTTTATGCATACCTTGTATTGTTATATAGAATTCATCAATGAATTCAAATTAGTGGTTTATTCAAATGTTTATAATGGAGACTTTAGAAGTCTTAAAAATTTCATAAGATGTACAAAAACCAAAAATCTAGTGAGAAATTTCCTCATGAAAGACTTTGATTATTTTTACAGAAGGGATGTGGAAATTTGACCATAATGGTGCAAACTACTCAGATAATTTGTATCTTAAAGGTATGGAGGAGATAAGATGGAGCACTCTTTCAATGATATGATGTGTGATCGATGACTATAACTAAAGATTTTATTTGCTCAAAATTTAATTCATCTCCAACTAATATTCCAGAAAATGGCATGACCAAGGTAAGAATAAAGTTTGTTTTGAAAAGATTATTGATTGTTAGTCTACATTAAGAAACATTTTTCTACCAAGCATTATGTACTTTTTTATTTTATTATATTGGAACCTCATGTTGGCTCTATTTGGAAGGCATAGGTTCTAACTAAAATAGCCAAACAATGTACTCATTCCATTGAATAAAAAAAATGGGATTGGTAATACCTCACTTTCCTTTTCCATCATATTCCTTAGAAGTTTGATTGCAATGGTAGGAAGGTCACTTTTCATTGAACAAGGAAATTGTACAACACATAGAGTTAATAGTATATTGCTCCTTTTTTCTAAAGGTATTAATTTTGTGGTCTTTAAATTATTTTGGGATATTTATTATATTAGATTTTACAATAATAGATAGAATTATAGGGGCTTTATATAGCCGCAAATAAACTAACAAGAATAAAAAATGAACTTCACGATAAAAATTATAATATATTTTAAATTTTGGCACTCATTCTAGTTTTAAATTGCAAATTTTATCCACATCATCCATTACTATGTTGAATTTGGACTCTAGAAATATCATCTAGCTTGTACAATTGGATTTGTAGCATAGTACTTCATTTAATTTGCACATATGTTATTCTTATATTCATAGTGAGTGTGGAATAAAACATGAGAAACTCTCTTAGTATTTACTAGTGAAATATAACTTTAATGGGTTTCATCTTCTTACGTGTTGTTTTAACAAAACATTATAACATGTCTTACTTGCAGTTTATAGGTTTTGAATTTAATTAGATTTTTAAACTTTTAGTATATTATTCAAAGAAATCTAATTTTTTCAAAAAATAAGAAAATTCAACAAAAAATAATTATTTTTCTATTAAATATAATGAAAGAGACGATAGCTACATACTAGTACTAATGTATGATCAACTAGTACTACAAAAAAATATGGCTCCAACATGACAGGGAAGCCTTATGGACAGTTTCAGAGTTTGAGTGAGCAATTACATTATAATTATTGTGGTCCCACAACCATGCTCCCCTTTTTGCCTCTTGGCTTCAGGGACCCCCCTTCTTTTTAGCTTGTCTTTAGGTTTCTAGTCTATTCTATCTTTTTGTTTTTTGTTTTTAGTTAGTTTTCTTGTTTTTCGGTCTTGTCGCACTTTCGCACTTTCAGATGTCTGAAAGTAAGAAAGGTCTTAATTGGCCAAAGTCTTGAATAGTGGTCAATCTTCCAAGAGGGAAATTTGCTCACGTAGATTCCTAGCCTTTGTCTTCGTGTAAAAATGACACTCAATAGAAGTGGTGCTAGAAGGAGGGCCCTCAAAAGGGAAACCCCAGAATATCGAATCACTCTCTCCCAAAAGGTTTGAATGATTCCTCAAATCTTCACCAAATAAAGGGGAATTCCTTGAACTTAAAGAAGTTTGCAGACACCGTATAAATACAACAAAGCATGGAGAGGATACTTCATATCATCCTAATCTGCCTCCATTTTCAACCATTGTTGCCCCACCTGCTGCTCCTCCACCACCAGCTCTAATGGCATTTTTCACAAATGCTCAAAGATCTCCATTGAACATACAAGGGTAGCTCCATCAGCTACCCAAGAATCCTAAGAAATTCTTCCCATGTTTCATCTATGGAGAATCCAGGACAGCGAAAGAACACATTCGTGCATTCAAGGAATTGTGCAATCGTAAGGAGATTTCTCATCAAGACGTCGTGTGTCACCCTTTCCCATACACACTGGGGGAATTTTCATATAATTGGTATCTCAACTTGTCACGAGGATCCATCACTACATGGGTAGAATTTGAATCAAAATTCCTTAATCAATTCAAGTTGTATGTAGATCCGACAACGCTTCATCACCAGTTCATCTCAATGAGAAAGGACCTCAACAAATCAATTGCTATGTTCAATCATCATTTTCATAAGATGTACCAAAAACTTGAGGCTCCATATACCGTACCAGTGGGGGCTACCATACAAGTGTACGTATGAGCCTTAGATCCATTAACGTCCATCTTTTTGAAAAGGCTACCCCTAGGGGACATAGACACTCTGGAAAAAGTATGTGATGAGGCTATCACATTTACCCAACAAATGGACCCGCAAGCAGGTGGAAATTATGGTATTCCACCAACATTAGGGAATGCTGCTATGACTGGTCTATTCACAGTGAATAATCAAGTTCCAGTGCAACATGCCCCAAGGCTCAATCTAGTGCCATCTCCATACGCTACTACCCCACCACTTGCCATCACATATCCAAGATATGATACGCATAAGGCTGCCTTGTGCGAACAAAAGGTTGCTATCCCAAACAAGCTAGACCATGCTCTAGTGAACAAATTGGATGCCATGAAGAAGACATTGTCCCAGTTGACCGGAGAAATTACCCGAATGAAGCTCAACCCATCTTAGAATCAGGGGAACTACCAATGTTAGACTGTTTCCCCAAATACCTACTCCCAAAATCAAAATTGTAATTATGGAAATTACAACAATAACGGTGGAGGTTATGGGAACACTTCTCAAGACAAGTAGTTTGCATAACAATGAATAGATAGAACATGGAACACACATCCAAATAATGGTAGCATACCCTCGGACAATGCCAACACCTTCAACTCATCTGAGGTCAATTTTACCCAAGGTCCTAGCATGCATCAACCGAATTATGAATATAGGGGTGAATTTGACAACCAACAAGCCCAAGATCCTAAAAGTTCCCAGACCCACTTCAATTCCATGGTCTTCAATTCATATGATCCAAGTACGGGTTGGAACTCCTATCAATAACATTGTGGAAGAAGAGTTTTTCTTCCCTTTCAATCAAGAACGTCAGCCAAAGTACTCTGAGGTCCACGCTTTTCAAAACAATAACAGAAACACCTATAACCTGAGAAGTAGAAGGGAACCTCTGATTGACGGCATTCCCCCAAGAATGCAGACCACTCCACCTGATCTGTGAGCTAGCAATAACCCCACACCCCTGAGAGGACCTGGTTCCACTATCGCTCTAGCAATGCAACACCAACCTACTCTACTTAAAAATCTAGTGTGGAACAATGAAAAGTACAGCGCGGTTGAGGAACTAAAGAAAGTTCAAACCAACATGTCAATGTATGACATGCTCTAGAGTTGTCCCACTCAAAGAGAAGCCCTCTTGAAGTCACTAGATCATTCCAAATCGGCCTCGCCCAGCAATAGCACCAGAAATGCATCTAACGTGAATGTGGTAGAGGTGATGCTGACTATGTTCAAAGATAGGGTAGAAGTACCCCCATTCCTACTTAGCCTCAAGATCTTTGGAAAGAACCTGCATAACTATCTGATTGACTCAGGGGCTTCATGTAATGTGATGCCACTGTCCATATGCCAGAGATTAGGGATGAACCCTAAACTGACCAATAGGGTAGTGATCCAATTTGACAAAACAGATGTCTGAGTCATTGGGGGTTTAAAGGATACATGCATACAACTAACTGTTGACCCTAGAATCCAAGATTACATTGACATCCATGTGGTGGACATCCCAGAAACATATGGCATGCTGCTCAGTAGAGAATGGACCCAATCTTTGAGAGGATGGTTCTCCATTGACTTTAGTCAACTTTGGCTACCATGGAAAGGGCTCAATAACCAGATCAAGATTGATGTAGAGCCTAAGCTAAAATAAATGATAATAGAGTACAATGCCCCAAATGAAGTCTTGGTCTCACAAGCTGATCTGGGAGTGTATCATTTTGATAAAGCATTCACATTCCATCTCAAAGAAGAAGAGAGTTAGAATGATAGCCCCATGCAAGGGTTAGTAAGTACCCAGATTCCTGAGGAGATCCTCATAGAATTCATAGGTGGTATGATGAAAAATATGAGACATCTTGGCCAAGACGCTAATGCAAACATACTGATGTTACCAGGGTATTGTCATCTCCATCAGACAAACCACTCGGAGTTTACATGCCAAGACTACCAAGAGACAGTGGTCCAAGTAATAAGCCAGATGTTTGATGCATCCAAGCTTACAAAGGACATAATGACACATTCAAGTGAGGATGGATCTCCCCTTAATGAGGAACCCTAGGTCCCCATAGCTGAATGGTTTATACAAGAAGAGTGGAGCTCTTTTGATGACGGTTGTCTGCTCCTGTGTCACGAAGTTTAGCACAATGCCAGGGAAAAACAAAAAATGAAATGGGTTCCCCTTTCCAAACAAGAATACTCAAATGAAGGGAATTTGGAGGCCCTAAGTATAGAAGATCTATCATCACTCAAAGTTCCTATTGAATCCCATGGTAATTTACATCTGCTAGAGGCAACTTCGGAAGCCCAAATTAAATCATCTTCCAATAAGAATCACCCTTTCTGGAAACTTAGGTTCGATGGCTCCAAGTGTAAACAAGGAGCAGGAGCTAGGATAGAATTGGTCAACCCTCATGGGGGTTCATATTATGTTTCCTATTGACTACAATTTTATTGTACCAACAATGTTGTCGAGTATGAGGCTTTAGTTCGGGGTATTCTCCTGGCACATGAGAAGAAAGTGAAAGCATTAGTTGTGGAAGGTGACTCACAATTGATAGTTCAGCAGATCTGGAGATAGTATTCCTACACTGACAAGTGATTGGCCTCCTATCGCAATCATGTTTGTGATCTAATCTAATATTTTGAAGCCTTCAACATCTGGATCATCCCAAGAAGAAAGAATACAGTTGTTGATGCCTTGGCAGTGTTGGCAAGCTCCTTACAACCATTGGAAAAATCCAAATTGAAGAAATTCTCCATGGAACTAGTGGCTATACCGATGGTCCTTGACAATATCAAAAACTTCCAAGTATTCCAAGATTATCAATAGATACTAGAATTTATCATGAATTCTGACATCTTTGACAAACAAAGCATTCATGAAGAAGAAGATGAAATAGAAGAGTCAGATGACTTGGGGATCATAAATTTGAAGACCAACTCCATTCCAAAAGGAATGGTAGCCCTAGAAAGGATTTTTGATAAAGATGAACATGCCCAGGAAAGAGGAAAAACACCAGTAGTAGGCGGTGATGATGGCGACCTTTACAACTTGGGTACACGGCTTGAACCCAGGGAAGTTCATATTGGTAAAGTGGGTATACCTGAAGAAAAGAAGCAAATGATCAAGCTACTCACTAAGTACAAAGACATCATAGCATGGAGCTATGAAGATTTGAAAACCTACGATCCCAATGTTATCATCCACAACATCCCCTTGAACCCAGATGCTAAACCCTTTCGCCAAAGACAAAGGTTGGTGAATCCTGTGATCAAACCAGTGATCCAGAAGGAGGTACAAAAGTTGCTCGATGCCAAGATCATTTTCCCTATTTGGCATTCAACTTGGGTAGCCAACCTCATCCCAGTGAGAAAGAAAAGTGGGGAGGTTAAGCTCTGTGTGGATTTTAGAAACTTGAACATGTCCTCTCAAAAGGAAAATTACCCATTGTCATTCCTTGATGAAGTATTACAGGTGGTTAACAGTTTCCAAATGATGTCTTTCCTAGATGGCTACTCCAGGTACAACCAAGTCATGACAAAAGAAGAAGACAACCTGAAAATAGCCTTCATAATGAAATGGGGAATATTTTCTTATCGTCGTATGTCATTCGGTTTGATCAATGCGGGAGTTACTTTCCAATGGGCTATGGACGAAGTGTTTAAAGGCTTGGTCAACAAATGCATTATCATCTATATGGATGATCTTACAGTTTTTTACCAAAAATTGTATGGACCACATTGAAGATCTAAGAAAGGTCCTAAAAAGGTGTCGACGTTAAAAAATCTCACTAAATCCTAAGAAGTGTGTCTTTGGGGTGACTCAAGGCAAGCTCCTTAGGCACATCATATCCGAGATGGGTATCTCAATCAACCTAGAGAGGGTTGAGGATATTCTCAAATTGGTTCCTCCAAATAGTAGGAAGGAGTTGAAATCTTTCTTTGGGAAAATCAATTTCGTCCAGAATTTCATCAGTGGATTTGTAGAGATAGTGCATCCATTGAATGATATGTTAAAGAAAGATGCTAAGATTGAGTGGAACACTCTAGCTAAAGAAGCCTTCAAAGAAATCAAGACATCCATTGCCACTTCTCTAGTTTTGGTCATCCCTGATTATCTTCTACCATTCAAAGTTTACTCATTTGCATCAGAGCACTCATGTACGAGAATCCTCAAGCAGAAAAAGGGAGGAGAAGATGAGCGACTGATAGCTTTTATGAGCTATCCTCTAAAAAATGCAGAACTCAATTACCCAAATCTAGATAAACAATCCTTTGCCTTGGTCAAGGTTGTTAAGAAATTTAGACACTACATCCTTCAGAGTAAGGTCATTGCCATTGTTCCAGATCCTACAGTCAAGTCCTTGTTGATGTTGAATGAGATGGGAGAAAGGAGAGGAAAGTGGAGGGCTATACTTCAAGAGTTTGACATCGAGATCCAACCAATGAAATTAGTAAGAGGTCAAGGTCTTACCTAGATGATGGTGAAAACATAACAAGGCTTGGTGTGCCAGGTGTACACCAACAAAGGAGTGATCACCGACATATGGTATCAAGACATAGTCTACTATTTGTTACAAAATTGTTGCCTAGATGGATTGAATGGTTCCTAGAGGAGAGCACAAAAGAATAAGAGCAGTTCATACATGTTGAAAAATGGGAAGCTCTACAAGCACAAATACGATGGCCTCTATCTACGTTGTTTGGATCGGACTAAAGTTGAGAAGGTTCTTACATAATTTCATGATAAGTATGGTACTGGGCACAGATTAGCAGAAGCCAAAACCCATCAGATACTGAGATCTGGCTATTACTGGCCAACTTTGTTCAAAGACACTCATGAGCACATATGCTCTTGTCATGTTTACCAAACTAGCGCCATCCAAGAGAAACATTTGGTGATACCCCTACAACCAATGTATGAAGTGCACCCATTCACCTAGTGGGGGCTAGATTTCGTGGGAATGATCAATCATCCATCCTCTATAGGCCACTAATACATCTTGACTACAACCAATTAATGCACGCACTGGACAGAGGCATAGGTTATGAAGAATTGTACTACTGAAGTGATAACCAAGTTCCTAGAAGAATTCATCATCATGAGGTTTGGCATCCCTTTATTTTTGGTATGTGACAACGCTCCATATTTATCTTTTGTGTCTCTCATTCAATGGGCCTTGGAGAACCAGGTAATTCTCAAATTCTCATCCAATTACTATCTGCAAGGGAATAGATTTGTTGAATCGACAAACAAAAACTTAACCACAGTAATCAAATGCCTCTTGGATGATAATCCCAGGGATTGGCACACTCAGTTGAAATATTCTCTATGGACAGATCATGTGAGAATCAAGAATACCTTGGGGACCTCTCCCTACCAGCTGGTCTATGGTCTACAATCAATTTTTTCGATGAACCTGAAAAATTCCAATTTTGAGATTCATGGATCAATATGTTGAGGGTGAGGACTAGGTGTAGATTCATCTCATGAACTTATTGGACCTTGAAGAGAAAAGAACCATGGCTTTAGAACATGTAGCCAAACACCAAGCTATAGTCAAGTAGTGGTTTGATAAAAGAGCAACCATAAAAGCCTTTAGAATCTTTGATTTGGTTCTAATGTGGGAAGAAGCTAAAGGAAAATTGGGCAGCCACACAAAATTTCAACATTTGTGGATAGGCCCTTTCCAGATCGCGGAGATCCTAGGAGAAAATACCTTTCAGATTAGTTCTCTTGATAGAGAATTGGTCCCATTTCTAGTCAACAGCTAGTTTCTGAAGCATTACTTTGGGTCTTGACTGGCCCTTTGTATTATATTGTATATTCTTGTACTCTAGTGTCTTTTCTTTTCTTTTTTCTTGGTGTCTTATCATTCACATCTTTTTGTTGGGTTTTTTCTTGTAGGGGGTAAGTGCTTTCTCAAGTTTTAGTGGTCCACACCAGGTAGTCTAGGCAAGAGATAAGGGTTTTCCATTGTTAGGCTCTTTAATGTAGTTTTGTCTTGCAGTAAGCCAGATACAGTGATTGGAAGTCAGACATTTTCTTTTCAAATTTCTCGAAAGGGGTCATCAGAAACAACCATCCTCAAACACTAATGCACATTTAAAAGAGGATCTTGAGTCATGAGCCTCTCATGATAGGATTCTGGTCAGATTCAAGAAATGTCCATGGTTGCGGAGGAAGTTGGGAGTCAGAACCCTATCCTAACTGGAACACAGACTAAAAGAAAAGAGCAAGAAAGAAAAAAAGGAGGAACGCATAAAGATGAGATTAATAGTAAAATGCTATTAAAAAAAGGAGCAAATAAATGATATCTGACAAAGCTATGAGAAATATTAAAATAGTAGATGGTGAACGAAATCAAAAGCAAATTGTCCAGAACAAGATGGTTCAAAAGAATCAGTTTTAAAATTGATGCAAATCGAGTCTAAGAGCCCTCCAAAGAAGTTTAAAACTTCTATCAAAGCTCATCTGTAGTAAGGGAAGGGTGATTTTAGCAACCTTTACCAAGGCTATAAACACCTGCCTAGTAGTAGAGCAAGGTTAAATTGGCTTCTGGTTGACTTTGGATTGGTGGGCAGTGATCTGGAAATTATTGGTTGATGATCAACGGAGACTTATGACAAAGGATTCCTGGGAAATTTGAACACACATGATCACACACTAGATGTAGATGTTATGATGTTCTTGATCTTGATGATGCTGAGAAAATTGCTCAAACTAAAGATCTTTTGATTGGTTCTCTGTAAGATAGGATTGTTTCAAGGTAGAATGGCTCTGGGAAACTTGGGTTGTTCCCCTTTCTTTTTTTGGGGCTAATTTTTGTGGTCCCACAACCACGCTCCCCTTTTTTCCTCTTGGCTTCATGGCCCCCCCTTCTTTTTAGCTTGTCTTTAGGTTTCTGGTCTATTCTATATTTTTGTTTTTTGTTTTTTGTTAGTTTTCTTGTCTTTTGGTCTTGTCACACTTTCGCACTTTCTGATGTCTGAAAGTAAGAAAGGTCCGAATTGGTGAAAGTCTTGAATAGTGGTCAATCTTCCAAGAGGGGATTTTTCTTGCGTAAATTCCTAGTCATTGTCTTCATGTAAAAATGACACTCAATAATAATTTTACAAAAATATCTCATGTGAACTTGCAAATGACATTCCAAATGTGCCAAAAAAATAATAAGAAGGAGGACATGTGGCATCAAGTAGTCATCCAAGTAGTGTGTCCCATGGGGCCTTCACACCACTTGAGGATCTTTCCATTGAGCTCAAAGACAACAAATGGATCTATAATTTCTTCAGTGCTTGGAAGGGGATCAACTAGAGGAGATCAAATATACAAGTTCATCAGGAAGTACATCATCTTGAGGAGGACTATCTACAATTGTCTCTTATCTTTCTCTATCCCATCTCTCCCTAATCTGATCAAGCAACTCCCTCAAGGTAATATCGAATTCATCCATCTCTTTAATTGGTGTGGCATTATTGTACCTGTAAGAAGCCTCCTCCTTAAGTACCAAGGTAGATCCTTCATTAATAAGATCCAAGAAATTTTCTTCATCAGTCTTGAGTGTCATAGTCACTTGTACATATATGTTATGTAGTATGAGTCTCCAGAGAGACTCAACAAGGCATCTTCTCCTATCATTAAAGATATCATTGTTATGAGATTTCTAAATGTATCTTAAAATATGAATAGATAAAACAAACGAAAAAAGATAACTTCTTTTATTCATGCTCAAGAATTTTTTAGTAAGCACATCAGATATGGTGAAGTTTTTGTTCAATATTAGGCCAAATAAATTCCAAACCTCTTTGAAAAAAAAAACAATCAAAGAACATATGAGAGATTGTTTCATCACAATGACATAAAGAGCATATGCTAAATTCCCTATTAGGCTTCTTAACATGCAACCTTTGTAAAAGGAGACACCACATGAAATAAAGGATCTTAGTCTCAACAAGTTTATGCCAAAGGTTAATTAAATGCTTGGAATATGAAGGGGGGTTAAGGGAAAGCCTCCAGGTACCATTGATGTGATCAAGGATCTGATTATTATAAGTGAGAAACTTATAAATGAGTTTGGATTTGGTTAAAGGAAATAGGGTACCATCTGGTCATCTCATGAGACAAATCCTATTGGAGGTACCACTACATTGTCTAGGTAGCTTCAAGACCTTGCAAGCATCTCTCAATATGGAATAGGTCCTCCACTGAGATTGGGGTATATCAAAATTTCTAGCTAGCTCCAGCCAACTAATAAGGTTACCATCCTTAATGACATTAGTAAAGTATTTAATCCCCATATTATCCCATCGGTGGGCATAGAATCCTTCAAAGAGGGAAAGAGGCTTTTCTCCATGCTGGAGATTCCACCACAAATATTTCTTACCACATATTTGATTATGCTCATTAAATAGACTATCATTACCAACAAGATGCCTTACTTTGTCCCAACACTTCTAAACTGACTTAAACACATTAGATCCTGCATCTCTAATCTTAAATTTTCTAGCCAGTAGATCATTGATGTGTATACCTCTCTAAGAGGAGGCTCTCATGGGGGTAGCTCTTGTGATATTATTCCTCTCCAGTACTTTCCAAGGTTCTTCTCCTTAAGAAGCCTTTGATATCCACTTGACAACTAGAGTGATACCATGAGTCCTTAAGTCCTTCAAACCCAAACCACCCAATTCTTTTATCATTGTATACCACATCCACCTAACTAAATGATACTCCTTAACCCATCTTCCATCAGAGCATACAAATTCTTTGATTTTATTTTGCACCTAGTTGAATCGGGATTTATTGAAGAGCCATGTGGAAGCATAGCATATGGTATAGGAAGAAATAATTTTTTGACACACCTGAAACCTCCTAGCTAAAGAGTGGTATTGTTTATCCCATTTAGCTAGCTTCTTATCAATATTTTGTTTGATCCATTCCCACATTTCCTTAAGGTTTGGATCAACCAAGAATGGAATACCAAGGTATCTGACTAAGTCAATAGGTCCTCTCCAAGCTAAGGATATTTTACTACACCATGTAGGCTGAGAATATTCCCAACCTAGAATGATAGACTTAGGAAGAGAGACCTTGTTTCCAGAAGCATCTTAAAACAAATCCAACTTCTTCATAAGGTGACCAAAATTATCTTCATCCAATTCTTTAATGATAGTTGTGTCATCAACAAACTTGATGTTGGAGAGTTCTTCCCCATTAGGAAGGAGAATGCCCTTGTGAGACCTACCTCAAACCGACATAGTTTTAGTGCTTTACTTTCTATGCTTTCAGTGATTATTACTTGCACATACCTTGACTATTGAGACTCTTATGTATTTGAGGATTTGTTGAATCCTATGTTATATGTTCGGTACCTGGTTATGTAATCAAGGTACACTCAAGATAATTTATGTTTTGAGTTAGTTTCAATTTATGATGATGCCATATATGGGAATAATTGTGTTAAATGCAATTGTGATGGAGAATTGGTTTAGGAAACTGATGATATGTTTATTTAATTCAATCATAGATATAGTTTATCTACCATGCAGTATTGATGATGTTTATGTTTCTATACCATGGTATTTTGGACCTACTGATGTGTGCAATGAGTGTGCAAGGATAGTTGACCATGGATCTAAACCGAGGACCCATAATTGGAACCTATGTTATATTATGTGAATTCCAAGGTCATGTTTGTATAAAGAAAGATGGACCTTGTTGTATAGTTTTTTATTTGTGAATGTGGATTTCATGTGTGCATTTAATTTAGTTTAAGTGAATGTGATTAAGTCATTTCATTTGTTTATTTAAATTGTGCCAATTTTGGAAAATTGTGGTAATTAAGTGTTGGTATGGCTAGTTAATTGTATCATGATTAAGTTTAGGGTTAACTAGGGGTTAACATTAGTGTAGTACCCAAGTCTACCATGGGTTAGGAAGTTTCTAGTTGGTCAACCTTGACTTGGAAATCTATGGGTTAACTTTAGGTGGGGTTTAGGAGGGTCTCCTTTTGGGCTCCCATAAGGTAACCAGAGTCAATTTTAGCTACCTAGGTTAGTACCCTAGGGGTTAGGGGTCATTTTCAACCTATTAAGAGCCTTAAATCACATTTATTATACCTCTAAAGTCTCCCTTTTGAAGTTGTGCGAATTTGAAGAGGTTGTGTGGTTTTGGTTAACCTGTCTTTTCTTCCCCAAATTTGTATTTAACATATTAATGGAGAAGGAAGGAAAGTGAGAAGAAAAGGATGGTAGGATATTCCTTACCTTTTATTGGTTCCTATATCTTGGAGGTTTGCCTATATAGGGAAGGTCTTAGGAATAACCTAAGTGTTTCACCCACTCTCTACCTTTAGAGGCCATTTTTAGAATTTGAAGGAGCTTAGGAGAGAATTGCTTGGAAGGATAGCTCATTTCAAAAATTCAGATTCAACCTTAGGCTTCGATTAAGGTTGATTTCTCTTTATTTTAAAATGTTTCTCTTGGAATGTATGAAAGCTTGGAACTCCATTAATGGAGTCCTTGCCATTTTATGTTTTTTGTTTAAAATTGTTGGATATGTTTATTTATGGTTTTTCATTTGTACTTTCATTTGTGAATGAGATTCTTCAAGGCACACTCACCCTTGGGAGGGTAGAGTAACCTTGAAGGAGGTGGTAGGAAGTGACTCTAGGATTGTGCAGAGTCTCCCATGTGTGGAGGGATAAACATGGGGTTCTTGATACCCATGATGCCAATTATGGCCTAAGGGCACCTAGGAGGCATAAGGAGGATTTTTAGACTGCATCTTGTGTAGATGGTCTTTCCAAGTCCATGTGTGGCTTGTGAATTTTAATTTATACTATGGCTTCTCCTCATGTTAGTCCACCACTACCATTATTTTTAGGAAGGCCTCTTGGGGACCTTCCTCCTGTTTTGACCATGTTTGGGAGTTGTTGAGTGTTTCTATGTTTGAATGTGTTCCCTACATGTTTTGTGAATACCTGTTTATATTCTGTTTCATTCTGGATCCCCTAGCTCGAGGGTGGCCTTGAAAAGGCCTAGGTTGGGAGGTGAGCCTTTTGTGGTTAGCCTCATTTTATCAGGTTCACAGCTGGATATAGGATCAGGTAGATTTGTTTATGATCGAAATTCAAATTTGGGAATTTCTTGTAACCTTGTATTACCATGTAAATTTTGTTGTTATTTCATGTAAATAATGGAAATTAAGGGTCGAACAATATTTGGTTATGTATTTGAAGGAAGATTCATAGAATAATATATATGATTAAATGGATTTTTTCTGAAATTTAAATTCTTAGATTATTGAAATTTAAATACATGACCTATTGGGAATTTAGTATATTATGAGAAATTTGATGATTTAATGTTATTTAAATTGGTTAAATACCATAATTATTATGACATCAAATTTGTAAAATATGAAGTTGTGGATTTAAGTAGTAATTTAATTTCTCATTAAGTTTTATTAAAATATTGTTATTTCATGATGAGGAGTAATATAGTCATGATTAAATGTGCTTATTTAGAAATTAAATTTGATTAAGATTTTGAGAGAAAAAAATAATTTTTTTTGGTAAAAGGCCTAAGCCAAGAAAATTTTATTAATAGTGGAAAGTAATTACAATAAAACACCCCACTCAGTGCAGGCGCTGGTAGGAAAGAGTGGGGCTGAGAAAACCTCCAGCCATGCCTGGGACTAAAGTTCAGATACTGATACAAGATTTCTAAGAGGGCATTCCCTCCATTTACAATTTTGAATTCTAACCCAATTTACTCATTTAAACCCTATTTTTCTGATCATTGTAAATTATCTATGTAGAATTTGTATTTTGAGCTGTACAGGATGAACCCCTTTGGGGGGAAACATAAATTTCTATTGACGAAATCCATATTCTTGCCTTGAATTTCTTGCATTTGTGGATCCGAACCTCCTTACCATAAATGTGGGAAAGTTTTACTTCTGAATTTCGTATGCCTATGGTACTTGTATTCATTCTACAACTTGGCCAAGATCTTTGTCAGTTACTTTCCATTAAACTACCTAATGATCAGTAAATTTTAATTTTAAAACCCGACTAGTTCTCCTTCTAAATAAATGAAAAGGAGTGATAACACATGACCTTTATCCGGTAAGAGAGAGAGAGACTCATAATAGGAATTGAGCAAGATAGAATATTACCTTTAGTCCGCTAATAACCTGCATGATTAGCAAGATATCTATCCAAACATGGAAATCTTTGAAAAATCCACAAATTTTAACAACATCAAACTATAGTAACCAACACTCTATTAAACATCTAAAAAGAATCAAAAAAAGAAGAGGGAGAAAGCAAACCTAGAAGCAGGACTAAGAAACCACCCTCGGCCTAGAAATGGATGAAAGGCAGAGAGACAGACCAAACAAACCTTAGAACAAAGAACCTTAGCTTGAGGTCAACACAGTTCAGTGTGTTAACTTCAAGATAATGCTCTCTATGAAGGAAGCGCTAGGCACAAGAAACAGCTCTGTGGATATACTCAAAAAACCTACGAGGATAGCACATAAATAAAGGGGAAGGGGAAACTGCTACCCTCCGAGGGAGAGTCCAATTGTCATCGGCTATACCTAAAAAGAAAAGGAATCCGAAGAGCACCATGCAAAACATACAAAATGTTCCTGCAATTCCAAAAAATTGACAAGTGATGAAACAAAAAGATACACTTGTCCTTAGGGTTCTAAAAAACCTAGAAAAGTATTAGTTTGGCGTCAGAAGGGACTTCTTAACAAATGAATATCCTAAAAAAAAAACCATCATATTGTTAAAAGAAGAATAACACTGAATCTAACTCTAGATATAGATTAATATGCGTCAATCTATATTAGTAAATAATTTTTAGATGGCCGAAAAATCCATCTGATCAACTGAAATATTCAAGTCAACCACCAATACTTAATCCCATCAAAATATCTTTGAAATAAACAAAGGTGACCAGTAAACCTTGATAATAATTCATGCATGATCAGGAAAACTCCTAATAGCTATTCTTGCATGTGATACCCTTCTCGCAAGAGCTCACTAACTCTATGATAAGAACATGCAAAAAGAAAAAAAGAAACCCTTAACAAATATAAGTATAGATATTTATCCGTTTATATATGTATATATACATATAAATGTATATATATATATATATATATATATGATATATATATGTATATATACATATAAATGCATGTATATATATATATATATATACACACACATATA